>CAUYLG010029411.1:0-121373 GCA_963573385.1 Cacajao melanocephalus | reverse complement strand
CTAAAAATACAAAAAATAGCTGGGCATGGTGGCACACACCTGTAATCCCAGCTACTCAGGACGCTGAGGCAAGAGAATTGTCTGAACCTGGGAGGTGGAGGTTGCAGTGAGCCAAGATCATGCCACTGCATTCCAGCCTGGCGACAGAGCAAGACTCCACCTCAAAAAAAAAAAAAAAATTTATCTGTGTCAATGTCCCTTCCTCAAGAGGTCTTTGCTGAGAATGCTTGTCATTCTCTAGCCTACTTAATGTTTCTTAAAGGACTTATTAGTTCCAGACATTATATCTGTTCACTTATAATAAAAAAATTAAATAGCAATAATAGTAAAACAAAACCTTATAATTTGTAGTTGTTTTATAATCAAGTAAATTTTACTGTGTTGTGTGCTGTTTAACACAATACCTCCCCAGCTCTGTTTAAGGCAGAATAACTGCCTTCCTGCAAACCATTAAACCTTATTTATCCTCCTCACATTCTTAGCAAAGTTCCAAGGCATCTAAAAATTCCTGGTTTTCTTGCTAACCAGCTACAAGGTCACAAAGCAAATAAACTCAAAATTGCAAAATGTGTTTCTCAAAATGTCATTTTTCAAATGTAAAGTACACCACAAAATATGTCACACGTTAACTGCTCTCTGTTCTGGCTTCTGTAAACTTGCTTTCTGCTTCTTCATCCTCTACCATCTAGGTGCATAGAAAGCACCCCATTTTCTTTGTCCTTTGCTCAAAATTAAAAATCAATTCTGCTAAGCCCATGATCATGATCAATAAAATCTTCCTGCAACCCCATTGGTCTCTCCAAATCTCTAATTTCCTGCTACAATAAATTATCTGTCTCTCATATATAAACTCCAGGAGGGCAACCGCTTCACCTGCTGGTTAATTGCAGCCTCCCGGGCATTCAGAATAATGGGTCACATACTAGGTGCTATCAAATGCTTGTGTGATAAATGAACAAACAGATCTGAAGCAAATGCCAAGACTTATAAATGCTTCCTTCACTTCATACCTCCCACCTCTTTGCCACCCACCACGGCCACCCTGGCACCAATTCTGAACCACTTCACACTTGGTCACTCTGATAACTTCCTTGCTGGACATCAGTGCCAGCTTCATCTTTCTCAAGCAATCTTTTGATGCTGCTCCCTTCTCTTCCTCTAAAGAAATGAATCAAGTCTCCCAGCAAGTTGAATGCAGTCCTGACCCCTGAAGCGCTCGACCTTTCCAGCCTCTCTCCCACTATTTCTCAGTGAGGGTTCTTGCCCATTCTAGCTGGAGCACTCTCCATTCCCTACAAACACCTCCAGTTCTCCAGCTTGGAATCTGACTCCCCACTCCTGCCTCCACTCACAGCAGCCCCTCTCTGGAACTGCCCCTGGCTGCCGCACCAAAAGCAACTCTACTGACCATGAGGCCTGGCCTCCCATGGTCTGGCAGGGATGCTCTTCACTTTCATGGATATGGAAGCTCTTTGGGGGCAAGGCCTGGGTCAGATACAACTTGATATCCCCTCAGCACCTCACTGAATATTTGGCACGTAAGGAATGTTGAATGTGCAGATGGACCACCCTGCTAGTGCCAGAACAGCTGTGATTCCTCACTGATTCAAGGAGGCCACAGGGACTTACCCACAAACCGGAACTGGTTGGGAAACATGTCGAAGAGCCCATTGCTGTGCATGGCAAAGAGGATGGCAAAGTAAACAGCAAGGCTGCCCCAGATGAAGAAGTGGTTGATGGCCGTCCAGTAGCCTGTGTCCAGCCCAATCTGCAGAAAGTAGGCATAGTCAGGCAGGCATACCCCTCAAAAACCCCTTCCCCCTGAAACAGAACTATGATGCCCAGGGCAGCCCCAGGGACAGTAGGCTCACTCCTTCCAGAGTAGAGGGGCGTTCCTGAATGGCCTCATACCTGCACACTAACCACGATGACCAGTGATGTGGCCACAGTGACTGCAAAGGACTGGTAGTCAGCCAGCTGGGTGCCATCATCCCGGGTGGCCTCGGCAAACACCCCGTAGGGAATGAAGAACATGAGCACGGAGGTGTAGATGCCCTGGGCGATGCAGATGAAGAACTCCCGCTTGTTGAAGAGAAGGTTCAGCTGGCCCGGCTCATACAGCTTAGGGTACTCCATGCTCCGCTGCTCAGGGACATCCTGTGTGGGAGGATCACATAGCATAGGGCTGCCTCAGAGGTTACCGTTTTAACTCAGGATGGTCAAGGGCAGACTCTGTCCCTGCCTCCTCCTTTCCAAAGTCTTTGGCAGCTACAACCAACCTCAAGCCAGCTACCCACAGTCTAACTTAGTTCAGCAACCCAGGAGAGTTCTAGATCAGCTGTAGCCAGGAGGGAGAACCAGCCACACCCTCCTCAGCTGGAAGAACTGCCTTCCCAGTGGCCACAGGCAATGGGCGCAAGTGTCACACACCACGTCTATGTGACTCCTTCAAGCAGTGACCTTCCCCTCATCCCATCTGATCATCAAACTCCCCCATACCTGATCAAAGACCCCCATAGCCAGGACTGGCAGGGAGGTGTACACGATGTTATACAGAGTGATGAAATACTGGTCATAGACGGTCTGGAAGAGAACAGGGAGCAAGGGAGCATGCAACCTTTCTTTGCTACACATCAGGCACAGGAAGACAGCTGATGTCACATACAGAGAACACTAAGAAATTTTTTCAGACTCCTTCTCTCCTCCTTTAATAAGCATTTTTTTTTCGAGACAGAGTCCTGTTCTGTCACCCAGGCTGGAGTGCAATGACGCGATCTCGGCTCACTGTAACCTCTGCTGCCCGGGTTCAAGCAATTCTACTGCCTCAGCTTCCTGAGCAGCTGGAATTGCAGGCATGCACCACTATGCCCGGCTAATTTTTGTATTTTCAGTAGACATGGGGTTTCACCATGTTGGCCAGGCTAGTCTCAAATTCCTGGCCTCAAGGAATCTGCCTGCCTTGGCCTCCCAAAGTGCTGGAATTACAGGCGTGAGCCACCGCGCCCGGCCCTTTTATTTTTTTGAGATGGAGTTTCGCTCTTATTGCCCAGGCTGGAGCTCAATGGCACGATTTCGGCTCACTGCAACCTCTGCCTCCTGGGTTCAAACGATTCTTCTGCCTCAGCCTCCCGAGTAGCTAGGATTACAGGCATGTGCCACTGCACCTGGCTAATTTTGTATTTTTAATAGAGACAGGGTTTCTCCATGTTGGTCAGGCTGGTCTCAAACTCCTGACCTCAGGTGATCCACCTGCCTCAGCCTCCCAAAGTGCTGGGATTACAGGCATGAGCCACTGCACCCAGCCTAATAAGCATTTTTTAAGAGTATGTATCAGAAAATAGCTAGGCCCTGGGGGACTGAGTGATAAACACGACAGAACCTCTGCCTGAGATTTACAGATTTGCACTACAGTGAACTGAAAACATTTATTACCTGGGCTGAGAAGCCGCAGAAGAAGCCAAACCAGAAGTGGACCATGGTGAAAGCAAAGTTTTTGTAGAAGAAATAGCAAAGAAACTTGCACATTCTCAGGTAGGACCAGCGCCCATGCACCAGCAGGAGGCGCTGCAGGAACTTGAACTGGGAGAAGGAGTAATCGGAGGCCAGGACAGCCTGGATCCCTTCCTGCCCACTGATGCCCACACCAATGTGAGCCGCTGCAGAGACAAGAGATGACAAGAGGATGAAGATGGCCACACACTTCAGAGCCTACCAAGTTACAAGCCCCTTCCCGTCATTCTTCTCCAGTCCAGACACTCAGTGGGCCCCTCCCCAGCCTCATGTCCGGCCTGCACACCTGCAGAATCCACACTCACTTTTGATCATGCTGACATCATTGGCTCCATCTCCAATGGCAAGCGTCACAGCCTTCTTGTACTTCTTGACCAGTTCCACCACCTGTGCCTTCTGCAAGGGGGTCACCCGGCAGCAGATGACAGCTTTGCAGGCACAGGCTGTCTCCAGAAACTCCAGCTCCATGTCCGCCTCCAGCGCGTGGGCCTGCAGCACAGAGGAACCTGAGAGAGCCAGCCTTCCCAGGAGACACCTGGGAGTCTCAGCTCCTCCCCGTCCCCTTTGAGACCAGAGCCTTCTCTGAAGTCAGGGGAAATTAGAACGAGATAGAAAAGTCACGGGACAGAAGTGCTCCCTGGAAAGATACTGCCCAAGCTAAGGATAGCGATGCCTACCAGGCTGTGACCATGGATGACCAGGGCGTACTCCCCAGCAACGGCCTCCAGGACAGAAGTTAGCTTGGAAGAAGAAAGCTTCTCCTGGTAGGTGAATCCATTGCCTACGGAGCGGGATGAGTCCATCATCTTCTCCCGGGCTTTCCTGTCGAGGCAGAAATGATACGGTGTGGTCTTCCAGGACAGCAGTGGGGAGCAGGGATTCCAACCTAAACAGGGTCCAGAAACCCCGTCCTGAGCCCTGGGCGCAATGCAGAGCGCCGCCTCCCTCAAGCTTCTCGTTTACCTGAGCTCCTCCCGCACCTCCAGGACAGTGTGGCCAGCGACTATGAACACCTCGGTCATGTCGTCCGTCAGCATCTTGCAGGAATAACCGATGTTCACAGCTGTCTCTACCAAGAGAGAACGCAGGCGCTACGGAAGGTCAGCACACTCGCCTGCCTGATGTCCTCAGCTCCACGCAAGGGTCCGATGGGGCTACTGTCAGTTGCAACTGCCCCTGCCCTGCTGGGCTCTCACCTTGCTTGTCTCCGGTTAGCACCCAAATCTTGATGTTGGCCAGCGTCAGGAGAGCAATGGTCTCTGGAACCCCTTGCTGAAGCTTGTCCTCAATGGCCGTTGCACCCAGGAGCTGAAAATACCACAAGGGTTCCTGGCACAAGAGTCACAGGCACGAGCACTCCGTGCCCACCCTTGGCCCGTCCCGCAGCCCGTACCATCATGTTGTTCTCAACCTCCTCGTAGATGCTAGCCAGCCTGTCCTCCCGGCTGTCCTGGGCCAGGCTGGCCTGGAGGCGTCGCTCAGCCCATTCCTCATAGTACTCTTCATCCAGATCCCTGTAGGCCAGCACCAAGGTCCTCAGCCCTTCCCCTGCATACTCCTGGAGGCAGAGTGGAGAGGCACACCTGGTAAGTGTGGAGAGCTAATGGATAGTGTGAGGATGACAATGAACAATCCTGCACTGTAGACCGGACGTGTCCCAACAGTGTAGACTTTAGGGACTGTCTCCACACACACAAAAAGAGGTCACTATGGGAGCTGGCTGATGTGTTAACTTGCCTGACTGTAGTAATCACATCACTATATACACACATCAAAACATCATGTTGTATACCTTAAATTTACACAATAAAACAAACACAACTAAGCGTAGCAGAACCCCCAGGCCGGCCCCTCCTCGCCTCACACCCACATTAAGGTGGTCCATGGTGGTGTTGAGCAGCTCCTGAGTGGAGTGGTGCAGTCTGTCGAGCAGGATAGTGTCAGCCCCTTTGCAGTAGAGTCGGATCTTCCCCTCTGGATTCCGCACTATGAATGGAGCAGGTAGAGAACATGCCAGAAAAATTCACACAGGCAAAGACTCCCAACCTAAACACGTCGAGAGTCACCCGGCACACTTCACCCATTCTAGGCCTGAATGCTGTCCCTAAATGCCCCAGCACCCTGGTCCTGGCCTCACCTATGACTGACATCCGCTTGCGGATATTGTTGAAGTCCAGGATGGCCAGCAGCTGGTAGGTGATGGCTGTGCCCATCTCATGGACGGTGATCGTTTTGGGGGTGCGAGAGCGGAATACAAAACCAAAGTTCCTGGCTGCAGTGACCAGGGCCCCCTCATCTGGGGACTGAGCCTTATAGTACAGCTCTCCTGGGTGGGGAGGAAGAATACATGCGGTATAAGTGGCCTCGCTCAGCCACGTGCCCCGCCCAGGAAGCCCCAGCCCAGCTGCATTGCAGAGCAGAGCGGAGCCCAAGGGCTCGAGTCGGGTCGGGAGGGCGCCAGCCGGCTCCTCAGCCCACCTTCATTCTTTTCTTCTGACATGACAGTATGACACAGGGAAAGGAGGCGGAAGAACTCATGCGTGTGGGGGTCCCCGATCTTGACAGCCTCCAGGAGGCTGGGGTCCCAAAATAAGAACTTCTTGTCAGCCAGAGGATTGAAGGAGAAGTCGACAGGTTCTGGCTTCTGGAACAGGTAAGAAGGCTCTTAGAATCTAAGGCTGGGGAGCCAGGCTGCATCCTGGGGAAGAGTTCACCCCTGCCCTCCCAACCCTCAGTAGGATCCTGTCCATCGTGGACCTCAAAATTTCTACTTCTATCACCAGTTCTGCCTTAAAATACCCATTTCTCCAAGCATCTTTCATTTCTTATCCAGACAACACATCACTCCTGACTACACTAACTGTTACTGGCCAGGCACCCTGTTTCACTGGCACATAGAATTAGGGAGACTGAATCTTACCTCTCCCAATTCAGCTTTGTGTCCCAGGACATCAAACACATCACCTACACACAGCCAGGGCAGAAAAAGAAGCAACGTCAGAGCCGGAGAGCTCCAGAGCACGGAAAGATGCCTCCAATCAAGAATCCCTGGAGGCACTGAGCCCCTCAACCCTCATCGCGGAGCAGCTGTCACAGTGTCAGTCATTCAGTCACACTGCTGACTCGAGGGACAGGAGAGAGCAGGCACCCCAGACCCCAGAACCCCTGGACTTGGTCATGGAAGAGCCCTGCACCCACTGCTCACCATCCCTGTCTCCACCCTGAGGTGGCACTCCCCCAGGGCAGCTCCAATTCCACACCTCCCAGGCCTCCTTACACACCCATTAGACCCGTGCAGCAGACATGGCTCAGACATTGTCCGAAAGGCCTGGGACAGTACAGAAAGCAGTTACAAGCCGTGTCCACACTCTGCATAGAAGTCAGCCCCACATGCTGCCCCAGGCCGTCCCAGCAGCACAGCCACAGGCCACTGAAGCAGGGCCACACTGGGAAGACCAACCACAGCCACATTCCACAGGCTCACAAGGACCCTGAGTAGCAACGGGGGAGACTCTAGCAGGGTTCTGCCTGGCCAGGATGCCCAGAGGCCAATGTCTCACTTCAAACAGCTAAGGAACTCCCGTATCACCTGGAGCTAAGACCAGGGTTGGGGCATCAGGGGAGGACACTCAGAACTGGCTTCCTATTTTTGAAACAGAGTTTCACTCTTGCTGCCCAGGCTGGAGTGCAATGGTGGGATCGCAGCTCACTGCAACCTCCGCCTCCTGGGTTCAAGTGATTCTCCTGCCTCAGCCCCCAGAGTAGCTGGGATTACAGGCACCTGCCACCATGCCCAGCTAATTTTTGTATTTTTAGTAGAGACAGGGTTTCATCATGTTGGCCAGTCTGGTCTCAAACTCCTGACCTCAGGTGATCCGCCCGCCTTGGCCTCCCAAAGTGCTAGGGTTACAGGCGTGAGCCACTGTGCCCAGCCAGGATCTGCTTCCTGCCATGGGACACAGAATGGGCCTCTTCTTTGTGTGTGGATTCTTCTCGAGAGACAGGGTCTCACTCTGTCACCCAGGCTGGAGTGCAGTGGCAGGATCACAGCTCACTGCAGCCTTGACCTCCCGGGCTCAAGTGATCCTCCCACCTCAGCCTCCTGAGTCACTGGCCGGCTGAGACCACAGGTGCACACCACCACACCTGGCTAATTTTAAAATTTTTATTCTGCTTTGGTGGAAATCAAAGAAAAAAGAAAAAGAAAAGAAAAGTTTTTGTAGGGATGGGGTCTCACAACATTGCCCAGGCTGGTCTCACACTCCTGTGCTCAAGCAATCCTCCCATTTCAGCCTCCCAAGTGCTAGGATTACAGGCATGAGCCACTGTGCCTGGCCAGGATGGACCCTTTCGAGGCCCCTCAGACCCAAATAGGAAGGAAGAAAAACCCTATGTTAAGGAAACGGTGGGGCCCCAGTTCCACTGTCCTTCCAGGTGATATGCAAGCCCCAGCCCCAGCGGTGCCACCATACCGTAGCTGCGGCCATAGATGGAGCACTTGTTGAAGACCATGATGTTCTGGGTGAGGGTGCCCGTCTTGTCGGAGAAGATGTACTCCACCTGGCCCAGCTCCTCGTTTAGGGTGGTGGTGCGGGCTTCTGCCGGCGTCCGCTTCTTCATGCAGAACATCTTCTTATCCCAATTGATGAAGTAGCTGTGGCCCAGACGGATGACCTCCACACTGCACAGGGGACAGGAGGTGAGGCTTGGGTCGAGAAGGGGAGGAGGTGCCCCACCCACATGGGCCTTCGCTGCAGGCCCTCCGCCTAGGGAGAGACGAGAACGGAGAAGACACCTGGGCACAGGAACCTGGGTGGAAAAGGGCAAGGAGAGCCTGAAGGTGGAGCCGGCCGCACACAGCCAGCAGAGGAACGCCCCGACCCGACCCACCTGAAGCTCTCCAGACAAGAAGGTGCAAAGGGCCTGGGAGGGCAGGACAGACAGCAAAGGAGGAAAAGGGGCTGTAGACAAGGCACTCAGCCAGTTCTTACCTCGGGACTAATAATACAGAAACCATGCAGAGAAAAACAAGAGAAAGTGCCAGAGGAAAGAGAGAGAGAAAAAAGAGAGAAATAATGAGGGTGCTGTGCGTGCCACAGCTACACAGACGCCACCTCAAAGAGGGGCCTTCCCAGGGAAGGGAAGTGGAGGTGGCCTGAAGCCCACTCCTCACTGCCCCACACAGGCGGAGTACGCTCCTTCCACCCTGGGCTCGGGGCTCTACATCCCTGATTCTGAACACAGGGCAGGGCTGAGGTGCTGACTCCAGAGGGAGAGGGCCCTGGGCATCTGCGGAACACCACCACTTCGCAATGGCACAGCGCTTTGTGGTGGTTGTTTGCTCACTTGTTTTTTGAGCTAGGGTCTCTGTCACCCAAGCTGTAGTGCAGTGACCTAATCATAGCTCACTGGAGCCTCAAACTCCTGGGCTCAAGCGATCCTCCCACCTCAGCCTCCCCAGTAGCTGGGACTACAGGTGCACATCACCACGCCTGGCTAATTTTCATTTTTTTGTAGAGATGGGGTCTCGCTGTGTTGCCCATGCTGGTCTTGAATTCCTGAACTCAAGAGATCCTCCCGCCTCCACCTCCCAAAGTGCTGGGATTACAGGTGACGGCCACCGTGCCCGGCCAATATAGTGCCTGTAACGTCTCCAGGTCTGTTCATCTTTGCTGATCATCACCTTTGGGATATGTACTGTTAGTGTTTCCAGAAAGGGTCGTGCTTAGGTCCAGTGCAGCTGAGCAATGGGGCCATATCTGGAGCCCTGCTTCCCACCTGACTAAGGCTCCTATCAGGACCCCATTACCAGGCAAAACCTCAGACACGGGGAATGTCTTCACATTCCAAAGAGCCTTTTCCTCACGCAGCTCTTCAACTCACTCTCAGCCTCCCCCAAACATCAACACTGTGACCTGATGAGACTCAGAAAGAAAACTGCTTTAGCAGCTCCCAAGGGCTTCAAGTGAACTGAGATACAAAACACAGACAAGCAAAGCCCATAGGTGGGAAAGCAAAATTAGGCTGTAAGCAAAGACATTTAAATAGTGTAATGCAGAGGGAGTGGCAACAGTCACAGTGAGCAGGCTACCACCCAGTAACTGTGGTCATTTCAGTTTCAAACGTATCTTCTAATCCAGCATCTTACATCAAGACATCCTATTCAAAGGTGACACAAGTACTACTGTTCCCGTTTACATGGGAAAACTGAGATCAAGTGAGGCCCTGAGTGACTGTGGATTTTCCTGAGGTCACATGGCCAGTGAAGAGGCAGGACTAAGCCCAGAACCTTCCGACTCTCCTCTTCACACTCTGGAAAAGTCAAAACTGTACTCCCTCAGCACAGAAATGCTGTTATCTTCTATCCATTATCACCAGCAGTAAGACTGGGGGGCCGGGAGACAGCTGAGGGCTATTTGGGGAATCTGTATGAACAAAAGATGGGAGACAGGGCGCGTTTTCAGCACCTCCAAAAAACACTTCCTTAAAAATGTCACAGATTCCCTTATCTCGAGTGCAAGGCACTAAGCAAGAAAAGTTCCTTTCCCCTGGCCATTCTTCCCACCTCCTCTTCCTCCTCCTCCCCTCCCTTCTCACTGGCCTGCTCCCTGCTAACATTCTCTTCACCTCCAACATCCTACATGCCTCCTCGATCCTATGCATGCTGCACCCCACTGCCAGTCAATACTTCCTAAAGCATTCTTTATATTTTTTTTAGAATGCATTTTTTTCTTTTTTGGGGGTAGGGGGACTTTCGGTGAAAACCGGAAAACCTGCTAGACAAATTCTAAAAGAGCTGTTAACACTTAGAATGCATTTTCAGAATACAGTCTTCTGACTTTCTTCAAAAACTTTTAAGGGTTAGTAAGTACAAAGTCCACAGGCAAAGATTCAAAAGCCTCCACAATCAGGAGCAAGCTATGCTTCCAGCTCTCGCTCATGGCCCAAACCCCTGGCCAGCTATTTCCACGGGCCATTCCAATGTGGCCCAGGGATGCCAGGCTCCCATCTCCACACCTTTACTTCCAGCCCTCTCCTCCTCCTCTCCTTTGCAGCTCCACCTTCACCCACCCCAGTCACCACTCAAAGCCCAGAGCAAATGCCATCTCTTCCGCCCTGCCTACCTGCTTCAGGAGCGACATTCCCCAGCCCCCTGGCACCAGGTGCTTCCCACATTGTATCTCAGTCTGACACATCCAGATCTCCCCTTCCCGACCTGTCCATCTCCTGCTGCTGAAGGCAGAGGCCACCTTATACATCTCTGTATCCCCTTGCTTTACACGGAAGACTCTAGGTCAAGTTCTACAGCACTGGTTCCTATTTTGTTTTACAATGTGCTTAGATTGTCCTTCCTTTACTAGACGTAAGCACCTAGAAGGAAGGAGACCCATTTCTAATTCATCTTTCTAAGTGTGATGGCACCTAGCACACTTCTTTGTACACAGTAGGCATGTAATAAATAGGTGCTGAATAAATCAGTTGGTTTTTTTTTTTTTCTCTAATACAGTCCCAAGTACCAGGAAACTGTGGTAAAAAGTTTGCTCTGCACACAAAGATAAACAGATAATATCAAATGTTTACAGTACAGGAAGAAGAGGACTTCAAGTTACTTCTCAAGGACTTCATTTTCAGAGAAAAGAAAAGTGCTATGGGACTACCTGGGCTCCCTGGAAAGACCCCAGGGCAGAGAGGGCACATACCTGACATAGAGTGAAATGGGCACAACGGTGTTGAGGATGATGATGTAGGACCAGAAGGAAAGGAAGCCGGAGAAAAAGGCACTGTCCACTGCCTCATCCCAGGGCAGGTAGACCTGGAAGCGCGTCCCCACCTCGTGCTCCCAGATGGCATTGCCAATGGCCAGGATCACCCCCATGCAAACCAGGAATCCAAAAATCTGGGGAGGAATGAGAAGCACAGGCGAGGCTGACATGTAGGAAGCCCTCAAAACCACATACATCTGTGATGTATTCATCCCTTGAGCCCTCAAAAGCTCAGACATCTTTAAACTGGCCGCACGCTCTCGTGCAAGTTTGTCCAGCCTGCGGCCTCTGGGCCACACGTGGCCCAACACAAATTCATAAACTTTCTTAAAACACCATGAGATTTTGGTAACAGCTGAATGTTAAAAATATACGTATGTGTATATATATATATGTATATATGCGTGTGTATACATATACAGATATATATATGTATACACATATATACATATATATGTGTATATATAATGGGCTGGGTGTGGTAGCTCATGCCTGTAATCTCAACATTTTGGGAGGCTGAGGCAGGCGGATCACCTGAGGTCAGGAGTTCAAGACCAGGCTAGCCAACATGACAAAACCCCATCTCTACTAAAAATACAAAAAAGTTAGCTGGGCCTCACGGCACATGCCTATAGTCCCAGATACTCAGGATGCCCAGGCACAAAGATTGCTTGAACCCGGGAGGTGGAGGCTGCAGTGAGCCGAGATCATGCCATTGCACTGCAGCCTGGGCTACAGAACAAAAACCTGTCTCAAAAAATCAAAATAACAACAACAACAAAAAAAAAAAACAGGCCAGGCACGGTGGCTCATGCCTGTAATCCCAGCACTTTGGGAAGCCAAGGCAGGCAGATTACCTGAGGTCAGGAGTTCAAGACCAGCCTGACCAACATAAAGAAACCCTGTCTCTACTAAAAATACAAAATTAGCCAGACGTGGTTGCACATGCCTGTAATCCCAGTTACTCAGGAGGCTGAGGCAGGAGAATTGCTTGAACCCTGGAGGCAGAGGTTGCAGTGACCCGAGATCACACCATTGCACTCCAGCCTGGGCAACAAGAGCAAAACTCCATCTCAAAAAATAAATAACTTTTTTTAAAAAATGATATATTTTTTTTTAGCTTATCAGGTATTGTTAATGTTAGTGCATTTTATGTGTGGCCCAAGACAATTTGTCTTTCAATGTGGCCCAGGGATGCCAAAAGATTGGACACCCCTGCTCTAGTGGAAAAAGCTCAGAACTGGTGACAGGTTCTAGTCTGTCACTAATTATCATGTGGCCTTCTGTCTGACCATTATCTCATCTGTATGATGGGGAAACTGAAATAGTTGATTAGCTCCCTATCTGGCACCTTGAAAACTTCCAGAGTCCTCAAAGTTGGTAAGAGTAGGGATGGGCTACTTTTTTATTTTTTTTTTAACGGTACTTTAGGCTCTGGGGTACATGTGCACATCCTGCAGGACTGTTGCGTAAGTACATACATGCCACGTCCCCCCTGGGATGAGCTACCAGAAAGCTTACTGTAAATTATCTATTTACCTGGGCTAGGCCTCCACAAGCCAACAAAAATGCCAAGCTATGGTAATAATGTTCACTACCTCACATAGACTGCCTTTTTTTTAAAATTCGGGAACTAAACTGTATGTTCATAAATGTACATTGCTTCTTTTTTGAGACAGGGTCTTGCTTTGTTGCCCAGGCTGGAATGCAGTGGCACAATCCTGGCTCAATGCAGCCTCAACCTCCCAGGCTCAAGCAATCCCCCTGCCTCAGCCTCCAGAATAACTGGGACCACAGGTGCATGCCACCAAACCTGGCTAATTTTTAAATTTTTTGTAGAGACAGGGTCTCACTATGATGCCCAGGCTGGTCTCGAACTTCTAGCCTCAAATGATCCTCCCACCTTGGCTTCCCAAAGTGCTGGGATTACAGGTGTGAGCCCCCACTCCTCATCTAGATTTCTTGTTTAGTCAAAAATCTTATAAATTTTGGAGTCTGTGGAGAGACTGATAAAAAAACCCAGACCACTGTCCAATTTCCTACAACTATTTCCAAAGCTGCCTCCACTGCTGAGGCTTGGAAACAAAATAGGACATTGGTGCCCAATGACCACCAGGGGGCGACTGGAGCCCTACAGACAACCACGTGCCCAGGCTGGGTTTCCGCACACCCTTTAAAGCCAGGGCGGAAAGCTGCTCACCAGAGGCTGGCCCCAGCCTTTGCAAGCTGGCATGTAGGGGGCAGGCAGCAGACAGTGGGGGCGCAGGAAGGGGAGGACAGCCCAATAAGGAGTTCAGATTTCTAGCTAAACAAGAGAAGGATTCAGGAATTGCCAAAAACTGAAACAGAAACTTTTCCTTTGGGATCCTTCGTTCTTAGAAGTTGGGGGGAAAAGACCCTGCCAACCTCTTCCAAATGGAAATTTTTCTTTTAATTCCCTCTCCATCCCCATGAAGGCCTCCTTGTCCCTGGCAAAAGCAAACAGAAGGTCACATGCTTCACAAAGTCATCATCATAACTGGAATCAGAGAAGGGATGATTTGTTTTAGCTTTAAGTCGTTGATTCATGCACGTTCCTAAAGTTTTTTTAAATAACATCTTCCAACCTAAAAGGAGCCTAAAATAAACACTGCCTTTGTGTAGCTGACCTGCCCGTGGCTTTAAAACCAAACCTGAAGTTTTACTGACCAAAGAAGAGAAAGGAAAGGAAAAGGAGCTACCCAGGGCGAAGCAGAGGGCAGAGGCAGGGAACCAGATGCAGGGCACCTTACCCAGAGCACCAGGGTGTTCATCAGGCGATCAATACTCGTTCTTTTGAACTTTGTTCTGCCGCTGTTTTGCATCAGCTTAGTGTCAGGACCTAGAAAAGAATGGGAAGCGCTGGGAAAGCCAAGTAACACATCTGCCTCTGGGCTTCTGCCCTGATCCCCGGACTGCAGGACACCAGGGTGCAATAGAGACACTGGCTGGCTAAGAGGCCTGTATGGAGAGCTGGAGGCTTTTTACCTTAGGTATTCTCCCACCTCATCCCATGTGCCTGAGGAAGGGCTGGCTGAGTCGCTAACCCTTACCCTTCTTTCTTTGGAGGCTAGGAGGCTCACCTGCAAAGATGACCAGCCCGAAGCACCACTCGGTGTTTCGCAGCACACAGCCCCGCAGCAGCATGTTCTGGTTGCTCAGGGGGAACTTGTTTTCCTTCCAGTAGAGGGTTCCGCTGAATTTGTCCAGTTTGTTGTTGGGAGGTTCACAGATCACTTCACCTGAATGGAAGACAAGAATTTCACTGCTCAAGTACTGCTCAAGTCTACAGCCTGATCACAAGACCATAAAACGAAGAGAAAATGAGCCGAGCGAGAGGATGCAAGAACAAGGGCCCATCTATATGCTGCTGCTGGGAGTGTGAGCTGATGCAACTCTTGAGGAAAATAATGAAGCAGGTCGGGCGTGGTGGCTCACGCCTGTAATCCCAGCACTTTGGGAGGTCGAGGTGGGCGGATCACTTGAGGTCAGGAGTTCGAGACCAGCTTGGCCAACATGGTGAAACCCTGTATCTACTAAAAATAAAAAAATTAGCCGGGCATGGTGGTGGGCACCTTTATTCTAGCTACTCAGGAGGTTAAGACATGAGAATCACTTGAACCTGGGAGGTGGAGGTTGCAGTGAGCCGAGATCACACGACTGCACTCCAGCCTGGGCGACAGAGTAAGTCTCTGTATAAAAAAAAAAAAAAAAAAAAAAAAAAGCAGCAGCAGGACCTAATACTTGCTTGTGTAAACATATATGAAAAAGTGTGGATGAACACACACTGACTATCAGTTAATGTGGCTACCTATGCAGGGTAGAAGAAGAGGGAAGGAAAAGCTATTTTCTTTTTTTTTCCTTCTTCTTTTTTTTGAGACAGTCTCACTCTGTTGCCCAGGCTGGAGTGCAGTAGTGCAATCTCGGCTCACTGCAACCTCTACCTCCCAGGTTCAAGTGATTCTCCTGCCTCAGCCTCTCGAGTAGCTGGGACTACCGGTGCCCACCACCATGCCTGGCTAATTCTTGTATTTTTAGTAGAAATAGGGTTTCACCATGTTGGCCAGTCTGGTCTCAAACTCCTGGCCTCAAGCGATCTGCCTGCCTCAGCCTCCCAAAGTGCTAGGATTACAGGTGTGAGCCATGGTACTGGCCTCTATTAACTTTTTCTTATATACTCTGTATGGTTTGTTTTATAAGGAGCATATATTATTATTCCAAGCTAATAAGCAAAAAGAATAAGCTGAATTTCTCTCAACATGCATAGCACGTGGGGAGCTATCAGCCACAAAGTTCCCTTGAAATAATCATCAACTCACAACCAAGAGGTAGCCACACGACATTATCCACACTCCCCTCCCCAAAACAGTCCTGGGAGTTGTATAATCGTAACAACAAAAAGCCCAAAGGAAAAGGTATCATTTAACTCCCCCCAAACAAAACCCAGCCCCGCTCCTCTACCTTCAGGCTACTCCTCCAAAGATTACTCACCATCAAACTTGGCAAGCTTACTGATGTCTCCCAATTCTGAAGTGACTGGAATCGCCTGACGTACTTTCATGTTGGTCTCGCTGGAAGAACAGTATCCCTGAGTCCCCACTCCTTCCTCATCCTCTAAGTGTCTTTTTAATAGAGGGGGTCTCGCTCTGCTGCCCAGGCTGGAGTGCAGTGGCACAATCATACTGAAGCCTCCAACTCCTGGGCTCAAACAATCCTTCCACCTCAGCCTCCCAGGTAGCTGGGATTACAAACGTTAAAACCATCATGCCCAACTAATTTTTTAACTTTTTTAATTTTTTTTTTTTTTTTAATAGAGACGAGCTCTCACCATCTTGCCCAGGCTAGTCTCAAACTCCTGGGCTCAAGCAATCCTCCCACACTGGCCTCCCAAAGTGCTGGGATTTACAGGAGTGAGCTACCATGCCCAGCCTTCCCCATCCTCTAAATTCTACCTGGGGACACGTAAGCATGGGGCATAGCTGCTTGGCCCAGCAAATACTGGTTGAATAATACTTCATACATCCAAAGCCTTTCTTACCCCTAATTTTGCCAAATTCAGACAGAGCCCAGACCTGAGAACCTCGTTCAAAGACAATCTTTTTACCTCCAAAGAGATAGAAGGAGAGGGCCGCCATGGCATGCCGCTTACCCGTCGAGTTCTGCTGTCTCTATGTAACACAGCCCATGGGGTTCACTGCTGGAAAGGAGGAGGAGATCCGCCTAGAGAGAAAACCTAATGAGAAGTCCAAATATGCAAACCTCCACCCCCAGTGGGCTGTGATGATGGCTCCTTCCACTAAGCATTCTTGGTTTGCTTAGTTCCAGGTGCATCAGTGGCCCCTGACGTGAGAAAGTTTCCTGCCATGGGTGGGTGGGTGTTTAAGAGGCAACAGTAAATCAGGAAAGCTTCATCCCTTTCTGACAAAGAAGAAGAACGCTATAGGCCTAGAGGGGTACCCTGTCCCTTACCGCCACAAACTGGTTATTTTCTAGCTTGATAATATCACCAACACAGACATTCATCCACTGCTCCTGCTGGAGGCTGAGGCAACGAGAAGACGGTGAAGAGACTGTCAGGAGCTACAGAGGCTCCCAGGGGACCCCCTTCCTCCCCAGAGCCCTCGTCTCCAACAGGCACTCACATTCCATTGATCAGCACCTGAGACTGGCGGTTATTCACCTGGTTATCACTCTTGTGGCGGAACTGAAAAGAAGAGAACTGTGAAAGGTAAGACACCATTCCCTGCCTGGAAGGAATTCGCTGACCAGCAGAACTCAGAGCACGTTGAGTAACGCCTCATACACACCCCATCACAAACCAGTTCTCTCCTTTACTCCCCCAACCCCCATAACAAAAAGACACCATGGAGCCAGCCGGACTGGGTAAGGGATGTCAAGGAAACCAAAAAATTGTGCTGGATGAAGGCGGCGGTGAGTTGGGGGTGCGCGTGAGAGTAATGGTGGGTGACTGGGACAAAATAGAGGAATTAAAACAACTCACATAGTCATCAGTGGCATCTTTAACAGCTGTGATGGTGAGGACAAGAACCAAAGGCACAATGGTGGTGAACCAGGACAGGGAAGAGATCTGTGGGATCAACTGAAAGGAAGAAAGAGAAGCATGCCTCCGAAACCCCATCTGATGCCTTCCTTCCCCTTCCTCTTTCTTGACTTTACTCCGTTTGGGGAGCTGTGAAAGATCTACTATGTATGGATCACCTACCTGCAGAATGAGGAGGAACAGGAAGTAAGTATTGGCAACTTCCTGGAACTGCTCAAAGAGGTTGACAGGCAGGAAGGTGAGAATATTGTACTTGGAGGTCTTGATGCAGTTACTCTATGGCAGTAGGAGAGGAGATAAATGAGCAGCCTCCAGCCCCAACCCAGAACCAGACTGAAGCTGCCTCACCATCTTTATACTTCCCCGATCTCTGCCCTAAAAGCCAGCAGTAACAGGTGTGGGAGGGGGGAAGAGGAGGAGAGAAGGGAGTCTCAAGGGGTCAATGTATTCTGCTTCACTGACAGGTGAAGGCATGAAAACTTCAGCACAGTAGTAGATGAAGAGTGGCTTAAGAGGTTGCCTTCCCCTCCCCCAAGCACTCTTCCCAGGCAGCCCTCAGTCCCAACGTAGGCTGTCCTTGCCCCTTTCCCCTCTCCAATCAGAGAGAAGGAACAGGTGGTCTAGAGTCACTTACCGCATACTGGAATTTCTCATTGTATTCTCGGTCATTAGCCCGCGCCCTCCTTTCTTCTTCTGCAACAAAATGATGCTGCAGTCAGGAGGAGCAAACTGAGGTCTGGACCAACACTTTAGGGGGGTTCCCTGGTTTTTCCACAGAATATCGTTTTAAGGAGTTAGCTCCACAACTGAGGGTGTCATCAAATTCTTCCCTCCAGTTCACCTTGCACCAGCAGCCTGACCCACGGCTCTCCAGGTTACACTCACAGGACAAGATGTGTTCTCTTTTCCTCACCACCAACCTTCAAGGTCTACAACTGGGAGCACCCAGTTTGTCTCCCCCCACCCCCACTCCGGAGGAATCTTAGCCATTGACAGTCTTGGGATTCCCCAGCCCCTTTTGCTGCTATTATTAATTCATACATCGTCATAATCAAGGAGTAGCACTGAAAACACAAAGCTTCCTTCCCCCTGGGGACCACTGCAGATCTAGCTGCTGTACTGCTTTCTTCCTATTTCGAGGGTAGGGTAGGTGGCAAGAAGGAGGGTCACTGTGCCCTGGAGCTGCGCTGCGGCAGCATCCCAGCCCCACGTGCAGTCCCCCTACAGGAGCCTCTGCTTGTCACATGTCACCAGCAGCTGCTTCTGACTGGCCCACAATGACATCACCTTATTTCAAAGCTCATCTTCAAGTAGAAAAGAGGGGGGGTCAGGGATGTGGGTCATGCAGACTGAGACAGGGATGGAGGAGGGAGGAATGAAATGTAACTGAAACAGCTGCTCTCAAACTGGACCTTTCTTGTGCCATCTGCACGCATTTCCCTTAAAGGGCTCATTTGTCACCCAGTTAGTGACACTTATCTAGCTAAACCTATCCCAAACCTCTGCAGGTCTGGGACTGCAGGCACCAAATTCATGTCCCAGAACTAGGAGCTGTCCTATCATGGATTCCCCAGCCCATCTCCCGGGGGGTCACCATGACCTCACGCTGCAAAAGGGGATAACTTGGTTAGGCAGTAAACCTAATGCCTTAAACCTGTCCAGGAGCCAAAGACAGCATTCCAGAACCTTTTCCACACACCCCGGGACCCCTGCAGAGCACACTGCAGTAACAAAACCCCAGGCCACAGTGCCCCCTGTCTACCAAGTCACTTCACTCCCAGAAACTTCCCTAAAGGGGTTCCCTTGGGCTGAGTCCCCTACGCAATCACCAAAGACCATGCAAAGGAAGATGGTAGGAACTGGACCCCTCGGAGCCAGGAATCTCTGGGTCTGGAAAGAGGATCAGAGAAGGTAGGGGGAGGCTGGGGACAAGTGAATGTGGGGATTGGAGGGGGGAAAATAATTGGAGGCCAGGGGCTGCCTCCCGTTACCTGTCCCCCAAGAGGGCTTCTTTCGGCTCCAAGAGGGAGGTGGCCGGGCCCGGGCCCACTTCTCGGGCATCTCCTTGGGGACCGTCATGATCCCGGTTTGAGTGGGGGACGGCAGACCGTCTATATGTCCTTGGCCTTAGCGGCATCGAAGGGGCGGCCCCCCGGGGAGGTGCAGGAGCGGCGGCCGCTCAGAGGGGAGTCCCGGCCGTCGGGCGCGCGCCCCACCCGCAGCCCAGGCCATCCTCCCAGCCGCCGGCGCTCGGGGACGCCGCTAGCTCAGCTGCGCCGCCGCCCCCCATTCCCCCCAGCGGACGCCAGCGTGCGCTGAGTGGCCCCGGACACGCCGAGCACGCCCAAGGCTCCGCCCCCGCCCGCTCCCCAACTGCAGGGGCCGCAGCCTGCCAGCGCGCCGCGTAGGCGAAAGCTCGCGCGCGAGCCCCGCCTTCCCTCCCACCCCCGGGCCTGGCCAATGCGGCCGGGCCAATGCGGGTGAGCGGACTGCCAGCGTTGTCGGGGGCAACCGCTTTCACGCACACACACACCCCCCCGCCCGCGGGAAAACCAGGAGGACGGGTGGATGGAAAAATGAGGGGGGCACGGAGGGGGTGAAAGGACCGAGCAGAGATGCGAACACAGCTCCCTAGGCTAGAGAGCAGGAGCCGCAGGTGCCCCAAGATAAGACTGCTGATGTTTCGGGGCAGGATGGTGGGAGGGAGCTGGTGCTCAGCGCCGTCCTGGCAGCTAACCGAGCTTTGGAATCAAGCGGAAGAATTCGGTTTCCTAAGCTCCCCCCAAGCTGGATAGGGGCTGTAAGCAACCCTCCCTCAGTTGTCCCTTCTCCCTTTGCTCCCTGAGCCATAACACCCACTCTTGATGGTTCCCGGGATCTCCCCTCCTTGCCTGTCTTACCTGGGGGGCGCTTTTTTGCACACAGTGCCATCTCACCCAGCAAGGTCCCAGCAATCCCATGGGAGACCCTGCAAGAAGGTGACAGATGAGTGAGGTCAGGAAGCTGATGGTAACTCTTCCCTCCCCTCATGAGATCCCTTTTGAAGACCCTCTTCTCCAGCTCTGACCCTGCCCCTCCCCCAGCCTCCTCCTCCCAGTCTCTCCTCTTACTGCCCTGAAGGGTCCTTGGGAAAGAAGGGACTTCCCCACCACCTCCCATCATACCCCTGCCTTGGGTGACATGGGGGGCTGAGACGTTACAGAAGCCAAGGCCTGTAGGGAAGGAAGAGGCCAGATATTGAAAAAAGGGGCACAGCTCTCAAGGAATCCATCCCAGGGACAACGGAGGCTCCCAGGTGTTCTGGTGGCAGTGGGTAGTGCTTGTGCTTACTAGAAAGCAGTTTCCCCAAAGGGTGGGGTGGAGGGAACATAAGCCAGGAAACACCTGGCAGGGCATCAGGAAACAGGGCAGGCAGGCTCCACCCTTCTCGAAAGGCTTATAAGTTCTCTGTCATCCCACCCCCCATTACTGGGGCTTCCATTATCACGTCCTCCAGGGGGAGCTCACATTAGAGGCATGGCCCTCACTTTCTGCACAGACAGTCCCCAAACAGCTTCCTCTCAGCCTGGGTGAGCCACCTTTCTGGGCTGGCAGAGGGATCTTCCCAACCCTGGTGGGGAGTTTGCCCCTCCCTCTCTCCCACCGCAAGCCTAGTCCAGTCAGCATGGCACTGGGGCAGTCTCAGGGAGCGCCAGTGAGACAGGACTCTGCCTGTTCCACCTTCCCATGTCCTTTCTTTCTCCCAAAAAGGTTCAAGGCCTGGCCTTACAAGGCAGGGTCACAGAGCCTCATCCTCATTCCCCAGCTTGGCCCAGTGGAAACTGCCAGTCACCTCCTCTGTCTGGGTGGAAGGCCTTTCACCTCCTCATCCTCTTTGGTTCCCCCTGCCTCCAGCCTACCAGTCACACCCCACCAGCCTGTCAGCCCCGAGAGATACTAATTGCCTGTCTGGCCAACCTCTATAATTACAGACTCTGTCCATGACCCAGTCACCCATACCAGTTCTCCCTTCACCAACTCAGATCCCGCCCTTAACTCCAGGTCAGGCAATCCTGAAATCCAGAAGTCCTTTTCATCCCTGACCCTCTCCAACTATGGCAGGCGAGGGTGCCTGGCTCAGGAAGAAAAACCTCATCCACATTTTAGAAATGCCAAGCCCTCCTCCAGGGCCCCCTGCCAGGGTCTCCACCCAGTCTGAGTATGAGTCACAGGAGGGTGGGGAGCGCAGGGAGAGGTTAAAGGATGAAAGGGTGGGCATCACAAGTTCTACAGGCAGCCCCGCCCTTGGGGAGGGAGGGATCAAGAAACACTATCAGCCTGAAGATCTGAGTTTGAGTCCCATGAAAGAGTTAATGTAGGAGCTGCACACGCCCTCAGGAGTCAGGAGTCAGGAGTCTGGATATGGACCAGGAAAGTTGTTTTACCTCCGAGACCCTGGGGAGACTGGAAGCAGGCTTGACCCCAGACCTCATCCCCTCTGTGGGGGGGCGGGGCATCATTCCAAGGGAAAGGGAGGAGAGACCTGGGAACAGGGATCACTCTCACTTTTCCTTCTCAGTCTCACACAGCCTGGGTTTTCTGAACAGGTCAGGCTCCTCAGCCACGTTGCCCTGCCCCGTCACCCTGCCCCAGCCCCCTCCCAGCCACATTTGGGATAAAAATAGCCAGCCCCGGCAAGGAGGCAATGCTCCATGGAGGAAAACAGCTCCTCCTATAGGTCCCGTCTCTGCTCCCTTCCAGGCAAGAGCCCCAAAGGCTGGCCACTTCTTTCAGAGGAGGCTGGCAGGTCAGGGAAACAGGAGGAAATGGAAGACCCCCCAGGTCATTGGCCACCAACACGAGCTCGGGCCACCTTCCCTCACCGAGGACAGAACTCAGGGCTCCCGGCACAGCTAACATCTCCCAGAGCTACCGCCCCTCCTGACACACTCGGTTTTCCTCAGGCAGAGACAGACCTCCACCTTAGAAAGACAAAGCCTACCAGCCCAAACTCCCTTCTCCAGGCACCGAACCCTCGAGTCCCGGCTACTCCTCTCGCCCCACAACTCTCTGGGCGGGTCTGCCTTGGCTGAGGCTGCCCGCGATTCTCCTGGGCACTCGCGCCGCTCTCCTGCTCTCCACGCGCCCCTTCGGCACCCCATCCTCCCACCCAGCATACAGTCCCCCGCTCTGCCCCGTCCCCGGGCACCCGACAGCCCCTGCTCTCCAGTCGGCCGCCACCCCCGCCCCGCCTGGCCGCAGCTCCCGACTCCCGGTGCCCGGTGCTCCCCCGTCTACACCCGCTCCCGGGCCCCTCCAGCCCCGCGGCCGCCGCCGCATCCCTCTGCCCTCCCGGCCCCGCGCTCCCGGGCGCCCCCGCCTCGCCTCGCCTCACCTCAGCGCTCAGCGCTCGGCGCCCGCCCCGGCGGCCCCGTCCTGTCCATGCCGGGGGCTGGGGCGGGGGGCGCTCGGCTCGGCTCCCCGCGGGCTCCCGCCCCCAGAGCTGCGGCCCCGCTCCCCCGGGGCCTCGGCCCGCTACTTTGTGTCAGTTTCGGCCACGGCGGGGCGGAAGTGACGGAGCTGGCGGCGGGGCCGGGGGGCGGGAGGGGGTTTTGGGGAGGGGAGAGGGATCCGGGAGGAGGGAGCAGCCATCTTTGTGCGGGGCAGGGGGAGGGTCTTAGCCCTTCCGAGGCTCGGCTTGGCCGGGCTGGGATCCCCCCACACGCACGTCCGTCTGCATCTTAAAAGAAAAAACAATTCGGGAGGCTAGATCGCTCAGAGGTTTTTTTAATTTGGAAGAAGGGAATAGAGGAACACTGCCTTCTCTGCAAAACGAGCATCCTCTGCAGGGAGCGGCGGGAGAGCTGCAGAAGTGGTGAACAACCAGAATTCTCCCCGGCGCCAGGTTGCACTCAGCCCCAGACTCTCCTCGGAGCCGTCCGCCCTCTGTTCCTTCACCCTTCCTCCTCGCCCTGCCTCATCTCACTGTATCTCACTCTCCTTGAATGAACGACGCCGCACCGAGATGTCGAGGAACCGTGCCTCAGTTTCCCCGCCTTGCTCTCGGTCTCTGTGCCCCGCCGCCCTCTCTCCCTCCGCCCCCACCACGCCCCCTAGGTGGAGGCGGCCTCCCCACCCCTAACTACCCGCTGCGGGAGGCTTCCCTAGAGGATGAAGGCGGGAGGCGCCGAGGCGATGAGAGCTGGGAGTCGGCAGTGGGGACAGGCTGTGGAGGGCAGTCCCCAGGGTCGTGCCCAACCCTGGATGGTGGCCCCCTCCACCCCGCAGATGCTCACAGCCGTCCCCGTCCAGCGTCCGGGTGCGCACCCTCTAGCGGCTACCTCGAGTAACTACGTTCCGAGAGGCCCGGAGGGTCAGAAAACCGCTTTGCGGGAGGTGGGGGATGAGAAGCCTGACTCCCGGTACCTTATCCTCCTCCACTTCTCCCTGTCCAGGATCCTTCTTAGGAGGAAGGGGTGCCATGTGGGTAAATGAGAAGCCTCCCAGGTTCTGGCACATGAACAAGGAGGAAGAATATCTGTTGCTCCCAGGCGGGGTCATTGGCTGGCTCCAGGGTCCACGAGTGAAGTGAGGATTGGCCTAATCATAGCTTACACTCCAGCATCTGAGCTGAGGCAGGAGTTTCCAACTCTGAGGCTTTACGTTGGGCAGACACCAGATGCTGAACTGGCTCTGGGTCCTCAGGATGGTGCAGAGCCACCATCAGCTGGTAAGTGGCTGTGCCAAGGGTAGCCCCCACCATAGGGGCCACCACAGGCACCCACCACCAGCCATTACCAGCACTGCAAAAGAAGGACAATAGGAAGGTATCAGGAGTGACTCCCTTAGCCTCCCCGTCTCCAAGGACCAGGGGCAGTAGCAAGAGAGTGCCCTAAAGTTGTTCCCGGAGTGGTAGACACCAGAAAGAGGATTGCCTTGGCACCAAAGCGTAGTATTTAGAAGAGGGAACCGCAGGAGAGCTCTGTCCAGCCTCTTGCCTTAGGGAATGATCTGAATATATTAATTTTTCTGATGAAGTCTCTACTGTGCACAGAGGTAATATGGCATGCTTAAGAACACAACCTCTAAATCTTACTGTTTCAGTGAAAGGTGGGGAGGGAAGCAAGGGAGAAAGAGGGGGCATGTGACTTGAAGAACACTGTCCTAAGAGTCCAAGAGAGCTATTTAAAGACAGATTTGGGGACCCAGGGACAGAGCCCTTAGCAGAGGAAGATGAGTGGAGGCCAGCACCAGAGGAGGGTCTCTCCCACCTGAAGACTTCAGGACCCCAGCCAGCCACGTAGGTGAAGAGACGTGGGCCCAGGTCCCGGGCCGGGTTGAGTGGAAACCCGCAGTTGGCACCCATGGATAACCCAATGGTCAAGATCAGCATCCCCACCACCACAGGCTCCAGACCCGCAGGGACTCCCTTGTTCCGTCTGTCCAGGATGGCCAAGAGCCCCACAATCAGCATCCCAGTGCCCAGAACCTTGGAGTCAACAGAGGCAGAGGGGTCCCCGTCAGCTTCCAGGTGCTCCATCTGCCCTCTCTCATCCAAATGCTGCATGTCGTCTAGCTTAGTGCGACACAGGCAGTTGGGGATGGTAGGGGGCGCCAAGATAGACCCAACCTACGCTCTACTCAGAGACTGAACAATGGGCTGGGGTTCCGAGGAACAGGGCAAAAGTTGGGTGTCCAGACCTCCCCCTCACACCTACCTGATCCAGAAAGCCATTGTTCAGGGACAGATAGGGGGCAGGGTAGGTGGCAAAAATAGAGGCTGTCTCCTTGGGGCCAGTCACTGTTAGGTTCCCACCTGTATAGTTCTGCAGGGCATCTGTGGACGAGGGGAACACCCAGGATTTCCCTCTTTGCTTGTTCATCCAAAACCATTCTGAGGCACCCCTGCCCACCCACAGGTGCTCCCAAGGCACGGCTCCCTCTATTCCCTCTGTCACCGTAGTAGAGAACATAGGTGGCTCCCGAAGCACAGAAAGCAGACAGCAACTGCACCAAGATGTAAATAGGGAGCTTGACCCAGGGGAGGCGTCCAAGGAGGCACATGGCCAGGGAGAAGGCTGGATTCAGGTGCGCCCCTTCAAGGATCAAGGAAAGAAATACAGCATCCATTAAGTGTCACTGCCAGGCATTGTCACCAGACAACACTGCGACTTCTTCCTATAGCTCTTAAGGGAGGTCGTATAATTTCCATCACACAGCTTAGGAAGTTGAGGCTCCGGGATGTTAAGCAATTTATCAAAGTCACACTGTAGGCTAGGCACAGCTGCTCATGCCTGTAATCACAGCACTTTGGGAGGCTGAGGCAGGTGGATCACTTGAGGTCAGGAGTTTGAGACCAGCCCAGCCAGCATGGTTAAAACCCCTCTCCACTAAACACACAAAAATTAGCCAGGTGTGGTGGCAGGCACTTGTAATCCCAGCTATTTGGGACACTGAGGGAGGAGAATTGCTTAAACCCAGGAGGGAGAGTTTGCAGTGAACAGACATCACACCACTATACTTCAGCCTGGGCAACAGAGTGAAACTCCATCTAAAAAAAAAAAAAAAAAAAAAAGACACTGTGAATCTAAGGTTGGAACCCAGGTCTGCCTGCTTTATCCGCAGCAACACACTATGTCTCAAGGCTCCAGCCAGGCACACCGAAGCACTGTGTATCTGGGGACAAGCAGGAGAGGTCCTGAGCAGAGATGAGCCCCCAGAGGACTTCAGGTGGGGAACACAAAAGGATAGCCCTGTGTGCCTGCCATAGATTTCTACCTAGGTGAGCCAAGCATTCGTGTGAGGAAGAGGGATGGAGAGATATAGAAAGGGGATGGGCTGGTGAGGCTAAAGGCTTATCTCAGTCTGGGGCACTGGTCAAGCTCAAGGAGATAATGTCCATGAGTCACAGAAGGATTTGCCTTTCCACCATCACCAGACAGACATGCTCACATGAACATCCCACCTGCTCCGATGACCAGACCCCTCCCTCCTCACCTGAGACATTACCACCCACGTAGATGGCTATCGTGACGGCCAGAGAGCCAGCCAGAAACATGGTGAAGAAGTTGCCTTTGGCTTCTCCACTGGTGACAGCCTGGGCCACAGCTCCTTGGGTGAGGAGCTGGGGAGAAGAGGGGAGATGAAGAACAGGGAGCCCAGGAGACCAGCAGGGAGAAGGTGGGGAAGGCCAGGGGAGCAGCCGAGGAGATGAAGGGGCACAGAAGAAAAGCACTGGAGGAAGAAACGCAGGAGGGAAGGGAAAAGAAATGGGGACGCTGGAGGAAGAAGAAACAGAAAGAATGTGGGAAGGAAAGAAGAAAAGTGACAAGAATAAGAAAGATGAAGCAGAAGAGGAGAGGAGATTAGGAGAGACGAGAGGATGAAAACAAAAAGCTATTGGGAGTTGACAGGAGGAGGACACCAAGAGAAAGAGATCAGGACACCAGAAGGAGCCAGGAACTTTTGCCCACCTCCCTTCTTCCCTCCCCCAGTTACCTGACCTACCAGGAGCACAAACACACCCAGAAACTCTGCCAGGCACTGCCGGGCCAGGAGGCTGCGTATCCGGAGGTGGCCCCTGACTTCAGCCTGGACCTGTGTGAAGACCATGGTGGAAACACCCTGCGCTGCTCACCCTCGCTCTGTCTGCATAGGCACACTGCCGCTGCACGGCTACTGCCTGGCCCCAGCCAAGATAAGAAGGAGACTTTAAAACCATTGGCTCAATTCCTGAACAGCGGCTACTGTCTGTGCACGTGTGTAGGCTAGGAAACAGAGATAACAGAAGAATGTCTGGGAGCAGGCTATGAGCACAGAGCCTGGAGTTTGCGCAACCTCTGTCTCATCTATCCTTTATCCCCATTCATCACACGACTAGCCTCTCTCATCCTGACGAATTGAAGAAAGTACCCTGCTTCATATACATTCAATCTCTTGGTGCTGAAGCCAGCTCTGCAAAGTAGCACTATTGCTTCCATTCTACAGATGAGGCTACTGGGCCTTAGAACTCCCCAATATCACACACTTTTTTCCTCTTTTTTGAGAGAGAGTCTTGTTCTGTCACCCAGGCTGGAGTACAGTGGCACCATCTCAGCTCACTGCAACCTCCGCCTCCCAAGTTCAAGAGATTCTCCTGTCTCAGCCTCCCAAGTAGATGGGACTTACAGGTGTGTGCCACCACACCCAGCTAATTTTTATATTTTTTAGTAAAGATGAGGTTTCACCATGTTGGCCTGGCTGGTCTCGAACTCCTGACCTCTAGTGATTCATCCACCTCAGCCTCCCAAAGTGCTGGGATTACAAGTGTGAGCCACTTCACCCGGCCCAAGAGCACACAGTTATTTCATGGCTGAGTGAATTCAAATCCAGATCTTCTGACTTTCCATCTGATAGCACACAAAGCCTCTCATTTAGAGCCTGAAGCCTTTCCCCAAAGCATTTGGATGCTTGAAGAACTCAATAGGCATCTGGAGAGGTGGGGCTAAAGACCATAGACTGTGGGAATGAAACCCACAGAGCGAGCACTTTTACTTCCCTCATGCAGAGTCTCGCGTGGGTCAGAGAATGCTCTGTCTTTGTGTCCCCTGACACGGCTTGACAGGATAACTTCACACTCATGCTGAGCTCCATCTGGCCTTCTCTCTGGGTGCACGCCACTCTTGCTCTGCAGAAGTAACCGCACCCTACTTCATATCTCAAGCCTCCAATTAAATGCATTCAAATAATCTACTTCTAAATTTAAATTTAAAGTGAAAGCAAGTTTATTAAGAATGTAAAGGAGTAAAAAAATGACTACTCCACAGACAGAGCTGCCCTGAGGGCTGCTGGTTGCCCATTTTTATGGTTGTTTCCTGATGATATGCTAAACAAGCTGTGAATTATTCATACATCCCCTTTTTAGACCATATAGGGTAACTTCCTGTCATTGCCATGGCATTTGTAAACTGTCATGGCATTGGTGGGAGTTTAGTTGAGGACGACCAGACGTTACTCTCATGGCCATCTTGGTTTTCATTGACTTTTTTACTGCAGTCTGTTTTATCAGCAACGTCTTTATGACCTGTATCTTGTGCCAACCTCCTAACTCATCCTGTGACTTTGAATGCCTTAACTGTCTGGGAATGCAGCCCAGTAGGTCTCATTTTACCCAGCTCTTATTCAAGATGGAGTTCCTCTGGTTCACAGGCCTCCGACAATCTTGCTTTCCTGCCTTCCTTTCATGTGTATTTCTCCAGAGTGACAGCACTCCCCAATAAACCCTGTTTATGTATGTCTTCATTTTAGTCTTTTTCAGGGAGATGCTTGGTGCCAAGAGTGGTCCTGGTGACCATTCTCTAAAATGGGATTCATATGATAGATCATTCTCCTGGCTGGCAGTAAGGACTATGGCTTGGTGGTAGGCAGAGGATGGATAGTCTCTAGCATGCTTTAGTAATGCAATTATTAAAACTGCCAGCCAGGCACAGTGGCTCACGCCTGTAATCCCAGCACTTTGGGAGGCCGAGGCAGGCAGATCACAAGGTCAGGAATTTGAGACCAGCCTGACCAACATGGTGAAACCCCATCTCTACTAAACATACAAAAATTAGCCAGGTGTGATGGTGTGCACCTGTAATCCCAGCTACTCAGGAGGCCGAGGCAGGAGAATCACTTGAATTCGGGAGGCAGAGGTTGCAGTGAGCCAAGATCAGGCCACTGCACTCCAGCCTGGGCGACAGAAAGAGACTTCATCTCAAAACAAAAAAGAAAAGAAAAAAAAAAATTAGCTAGGCGTGGTGGCAGTCACCTGTAGTCCCAGCTATTTGGGAGTCTGAGGCAGGAGAATCTCTTGAACCCAGGAGGCGGAGGTTCTAGTGAGTCAAGTTGGCGCCATTGCACTCTAGCCTGGACGAGAAGAAGAAACCAGAAAACCAAACCATCAGATCTCGTGAGACTTATTCACTATCACAAGAACAGCATGGGAAAGACCTGCCCCCATGATTTAAGTACCTCCCACCAGGTCCCTCCCACAACACGTGGGAATTCAAGATGAGATTTGGATGGGTACGCAGCCAAACCATATCAGGGTCTCACTCTGTTGCCCAGGCTGGCACGCAGTGGCGCAATCTTGGCTCACTGCAACCTTCATCTCCTGGGTTCAAGCAATTCTTGTGCCTCAGCCTCCAGGGTAGCTGAGACTACAGGCATGTGCCACTATGCCCAGCTGACTCACTCTTCACTAGCAAAATGATTGTACAAAGTCTTCAAAGGAAGCACGTGCTTTACAAGATGATACTCATCCTCTCCAGGATCTATTGCCACTTCCCTCCCAGCAATAAAACAAATAACAAGGATTGAATTCTAGCAAAGACCCAAAGAGAGTGTTCTGGCCTACTAAGAGAAGGGAGGAAATACATGGTAAAGGAACTTCTGGATCTGGCTGATATGTCCCTGCAGACTTGGGTAGAGACACGGGGAACTGGATACTGAGAATGTTGGATCAAGAGAGGTGGAACATGATGTTAGATATGGGAGAATTTATTGATATCGGAGCTCTCAACTGTGACATAGGATTCAACATCCTGGTCTAACCACCCAGTGGGTTCACCTTGCCCACTGCCAAGACAGAGATGATTTACCAAGGCAGGGGAATTGCAATAGAGAAAGAGTAGTTCACACAGAGCTGGCAGTGCAGGAGACCGGAGTTTTTTTATTATTTAAGTCAGTCTCCCCTAACATTAGGGAATCAGAGTTTGTTTGTTTGTTTGTTCTGTTTTTTGTTTTTTGAGATGGAGTCTTGCTTTGTCACCCAGGCTGGATTGCAGTGGTGTGATCTCGACTCACTGCAACCTCCAACTCCCGGGTTCAAGCAATTCTGCTGCCTCAGCCTCCCAAGTAGCTGAGATTACAGGCGCCCACCACCATTCCCGTCTAATTCTTGTATTTTTAGCAAAGACAGGGTTTCACCATGTTGGACCAGGCTGGTCTCAATCTTCTGGCCTCAGGTGATTCACCCACCTCGGCCTCCCAGAGTGCTGGGATTACAGGTGTGAGCCACCACACCCAGCTGGGGATCAGAGTTTTTAAGGGCATCTTAGTGAGTCAGGGAAAGTCAGTGAGCCAAGAGTGCTGATTGACAAGGTCAGAGATGAAATCATAGGGAGTTGAAGCTATGTTCTTGTGCTGAGTCAGTTCCCGGGTGGGGGCCACAAGATCAGATGAGCCAGTTGATCGATCCGGGTGGTGCCAGCTGATCTATCAAGTGCAGGGTCTGCAAAATATCTCAAGCACTGATTTTAGGAGCAGTTTAGAGAGGGTCAGAATCTTGTAGGCTCCAGCTGCATGACTCCTAAACCATAATGTCTAATCTTTTTTTTTTCTTTTTGGGAGTCTTGCTCTGTTCCCCAGGCTAGAGTGCAGTGGGATAATCTCAGCTCACTGCAACCTTTGCCTCCTTGGTTCAAGCGACTCTCCTGCCTCAGCTCCTGTAAAAATTGGTTAGATCATGGCAGATGGCAGCAGTGTACCATAAACTTAACCAAACAGCAACCCCAAGTGTAGTAGCTGTGTCTCACATGGTAACTTTGTAAAACAGTTTAATATAGCCTTTGGGTATTGGTGTGCAGCCATTAATTTGGCTGGTGAATGTTATTTTCCATCCCAAATGGATCAGAAAGGAGAGTCAGAAGCAGGATCATTTGCATCCACATGGGAAATTTACTGATGGGCTTTTCCCAAGAGTATGGATGGGGTTTTTTATGTGTTTTGTTTTGCTTTGTTTTGTTTTGTTTTGTGACAGAGTCTCACTCTGTCACCCAGCCTGGAGTGCAGTGGCACAATCTCGGCTCACTGCATACTCTGCTTCCTGGGTTCAAGCAATTCTCCTACCTCAGCCTCCCAAGTAGGTGGGATAACCAGTGCATGCCATCATGCATGGCTAATTTTTGTATTTTTAGTAGAGATAGGGTTTAGCCATGTTGGCCAGGCTGGTCCCAAACTCCTGACCTCAAGTGTTCCGCCCTCACTCTTGTTGCCCAGGCTGGAGTGCAATGGCATGATCACGGCTCACTGCAACCTCTGCCTCCCAGGTTCAAGCAATTCTTCTGCCTCAGCTTCCCAAGTTGCTGGGATTACAAGTGTATGCCACCACACCCAGCTAATTTTGTATTTTTAGTAGAGATAAGGTTTCACCATATTTGTCAGGCTGGTCTTGAACTCCTAACCTCGAATTACCCGCCTGCCTTGGCCTTCCAAAGTTCTGGGATTACAAACATGAGCCACCATGCCCAGACCCAGGGTTATGTTAACTCTCTGGCCCTCTGTCATAATATACTCTGAAGGTATCTTGTCTATATGAATATCCTGAAGATATTCGTTCCAAATTAAGCTTCAAAGCAAGTGGCCCAGTCAACTATATATATGACATTACGCTAATCATACCAGAAGAGCAAGAAGTATATTGGAGGCCTTGGAAAGATACATGTATTCAGAGAGTGGGAAATAAAACCCCACAAAGATTCAGGAAATTGCTACATTGGTAACATTTTTAGAGGTCCAGTGGTCTGAGACATGCTGGGATATCTATTCAAAGTCAAGGTCAGATATCGCATCTCATGCCTCCCACCACTGAGAAAAAAAGAAGCACAATACCGAACTTCTTAGGACTCTGGAGCAATATTTCACACTTAGGAATACAACCCTGACCAATTTACTAGCAGACACTGAAGGACGTCAACTTTGAGTGGGGCCAAAAGCAGAAAAGGCCTCTGCAGCCTTGCAACCTAGCAGAACCTAAGAGACTGGGAGATCTGTAGTTGGAGAACATGTTGGTTTGAGTTTGGCAAGCTTTCATAGGAGAATCATAATGTAGGCCCCTAAAGCTTTGGAGCAAATCCATGCCATCTGCAGCAGGAAAATACCCACCATTTGAAAAGCAGCTCTTGAAATGCTACTGGGCTCGTGTAAAGACACGACATCTGCCGGGCGCAGTGGCTCACGCCTGTAATCCTAGCACTTTGGGAGGCCGAGGTGGGTGGATCACCTGAGGTCAGGAGTTCAAGACCAGCCTGGCCATCATGGTGAAACCCCATCTTCAAAAAAAAAAAGACACATCTGACTACAGGACATCGAGTGACCAAGTGGCCAGGACTGACCGTCAGAAGCTGGGCTCTGTCAGATCCTCCACGCCATTAGGAAGAGTGGGCCCAGCAAGAACACACTGTGGTGACAGAGTTAGACTCTGTCTCAAAAAACAAAACAGCAACAAAAACAATACATTGTAAGATGGAAGTGGCATCATTGGTATTAGGCCTATAAGCAGGGTCAGAGGGCAAAGCAAGCGTCAAAGCAAGTGGCCCAGACTCCCAGGTCACTCAGCAGTGTTGCACTGACATCTCTCCCTCAGCTCACACCGATGGCCCTGTCGGGGATCCTTGTGACTCACTGACAGGGAAGGCAGAAGCCCAAGCACAGATGGATTGGCATGGTAAATGGGGAAAGCCAAAAAGAGAATGCTGCTGCATTGCAGTCTCACTCAGAAGCAGCTCTGGAAGACAGTGGTGAGGGAAAATTCTCCCAGGGACAGAGATTTGGACAGTATACCTGGTCATCCACTTTGTGTGGAAAGAGAAGTAACCCTACATGAGAATATTCACTTGGGCAGAATATTCACAAAGTCACGATCAGTGGCAGATGCCCCGGTTGGTTGGTCAGGGGCTTGAGAACAAAGAATGAAAGATCAAGGATGAAAAGTTCTAAGAGTCAGGGCATTGTGGCACGTGCCTGTGGTCTAGCTCAGGAGGCTGAGATGAGAGGATTGCTTGAGCCTAGGAGTTCAAGGCTGCAGTGAGCTATGACTGCACCCTTGCACTCCAGCCTGGGCAAACAGAGTGAGACTCCGTAACTATGGGAGTGGTCTTGAAGTGTAAGGATCTTTGTACAACACGATTTTTTGTTTTTGAAACAAAGCCTCACTCTGTTGCCCAGGCTGGAGTGCAGTAGCATAATCTCGGCTCACTGCAACCTCTGCCTCCCAGATTCAAGCGATTCTCCCACCTCAACCTCCTGAGTAGCTGGGATTACAGATGCACGTCACCACACCTGGCTAATTTTTGTATTTTTAGTAGAGACGGGGTTTCACCATGTTGGTCAGGCTGATCTCGAACTCCTGATCTCACGATCCACCCGCTTCGGACTCCAAAGTGCTAGAATTACAGGCGTGAGCCACCACGCCCAATATGTTAATGCCCACCAGAGAGCATTCATTACAAAGGAGGCATTGAACAGACAAGTGGACAGAATGACTCAGCCATTGTCATCAGCCACCCCAGCTCGGAACAATGGGTACAATGAATGGAGTAACTGGTCGTAGAGATGGAGGTGATGGGCCCAACAGCATTAGCTCTGTGATGGTTAATTTTAGGTGTCAACTTGACTAGATTGAGGGACACCTCTATGGCTGGTGAAGCCTTGTTTCTGGTTGTGTCTATGAGGGTATTTCCAGGGGAGATTGACATATGAATCAGTGGACCGAGATTAAAAATCCCCTCTTCTCTCTCTCTCTCTCTCTCTCTCCTCTCCATTATACCATATTGGTTCTGTCTCTCTGGAGAACCCTGACTAATACAAACTCCTACTCACCAAGGCTGAAATAGCTACTGCTGCTGCCAGTGTTCAATCTGTCATTAATAAATGCCAGTGCTAAGCCCCATATGGCTCCATCCCATAAGGAGAACGAGCAGCTGTCCAGGGACAAGTTGATGGCACTAGACGCCACCACCCTTGGCTGAAATTGGCACGTATTCTGAATATAGGTTTGCCTTTCCTGCCCATAGGGTCTGGCCATAACTAGTCCCATTCTCCAAGGACTTACAGAGTGTTTGATCCATCAACACGAAGTCTGGCTGGGCACAGCAGCTCACGCCTGTAATCCCAACACTTTGGGAAGCTGGAGGGGGTGGATCACTTGAGGTCAGGAGTTTGAGAACAGCATGGCCAACATGGTGAAACCCCATCTCTACTAAAAATCAAAAAAATTAGCCAGAGTGGTAGTGGGGACCTGTAATCTCAGCTACTTGGGAGGCTGAGGCAGGAGAATTGCTTGAACCCAGGAGGCGGAGGTTGCAGTGAGCTGAGATCATGCCAGTGTACTCCAGCCTGGGCGACAGAATGAGACTCCATTAAATAAAAAAAATGAAGTCTGAATTACATTACTCTATAAGATCAATATTACAGCAATGGGGGTGTGGCAGTGGGCATGTGACAAAAGGATCTACTGATCTTTTTTTTTTCTTTTTTCTAGAGTCTCCCTCTGCTGTCCAGGCTAGAGTGCAGTGGCACAATCTTAGTTGACTGCAACCTCCACCTCCCAGGTTCAAGCAACTCTCATGCCTCAGCCTCTCAAGTAGCTGGGATTACAGGCACGTACCACCATGCCGGGCTAATTTTTGTATTTTTAGTAGAGACAGGGTTTCACTATGTTGGCCAGGCTGGTCTTGAACTCCTGACCTCAGGTGATCTGCCCGCCTTGGCCCCCACAAAGTGCTGGGATTACAGGCATGAACCACTGTGCCCGGCTAAGTTTTTTTTTTCTTTGAGATAAAGTCTCACTCTGTCACCAGCCTGGAGTGCAGTGGCACAATCTCGGCTCACTGCAACCTCCACCTCCTGGGTTCAAGTGATTCTCCTGCCTCAGCCTCCCGAGTAGGGGGGACAACAGGCGCACACCACCGTACCCGGCTAATTTTTGTATTTTCAGTAGAGACTGGGTTTTACCATGGTTGGCCAGGGTGGTCTTGAACTCCTGAACTCAAGTGATCTGCCTGCCTCCGCCTCCCAAAGTGTTGGGATTACAGCATGAGCCACCATGCCCAGCCTTGCTTTTTTTTTTTTTTAATTAAAGAAAGAATCTTGCTCTGCCACCCAGGCTGGACTGCAGTGGCATGATTATAGCTTACTGCAACCTCAACCTCCCGAGCTCAAGCAATCCTCCTGCCTTAGCCTCCTCAAGTGCCAGGATTACAGGCATGAGCCTCCATGTCTGGCCAGGAAGAATACTTTGGCATTCAGGTCATCCACTGGGATGCCTCTTGGTGCTACCATGATCAATTCTAACAGTAAATAGAAAAGTATGGCAGCCACATGGTAACCAAAGGCACTCTCAGGAGTGAGAGTCTGTGTCATCCCACTACCCAGCTGTCTGGGTAGAGAATCTGGAATTCATGGTACAGGAGAGGCTAATGAGAAGTTCTTATCAAAGCCAGTTGTAGCAGAGTAGAAAGGCTACAAACTTTTCCACAAATCCTTCTCTCAAAGTTCCCTGAAGAAATGAAACCAATCAGAATACTATCAATGCTTTTCCCCAACAGGGCAAACTAACTGTAAGAAGAATGGATCTGAGCAGTGCAAGTGGTAAACTGCAGAAAACACCAGTGTTTCACCCAGATCCCCTTTCTAGGATCATGAGCCTATTCCCCAGCTGCTAGGAATATCAGCCTCTGATGGCCCACAGCTGCCTCCCTCACTGGACATTACCATCAGCCACAGGAAATTGTCTTGACCTTTCTCAGCAGGTTTCCTGCAGCCAATGATTGGCTAATGCAGCGACACAAAGTCATGGTCCCTTTGCCTTCATTTGGGACAGCTCTGAAAAATTATCTCCATTCCAGAGCTCCCTGTAAAATCTGAGGATCAGTTAGGGTTCCCTTGCAAACACATTGTATGTCAGCTACTCCCTCTGCTCAATTCTGCCTTCTTAGTTTTTTGTTGTTGTTGTCGGGTTTTTTTTGTTGTTGGTTTTTGTTTTTGTTTTTTTGAGACGGAGTCTTGCTCTGTAGCCCAGACTGGAGTGCAATGGCACCATCTCGGCTCACTGCAAGCTCCTCCTCCTGGGTCCTGGTTGAAGCAATTCTCCTGCCTCAGCGCCCGGAGTAGCTGGGATTACAGGCACACGCCACCATGCCCAGCTAATATTTGTTATTTGTTTGTTTGTTTGTTTGTTTGTTTTTCCACTGGGGCGTTCCTGAGTTTATTTGGGGCACACCCGGGCGAGGGCCCTGCACCTAGAAGAAGGTGTTGGGCCTCTTGGTGGGGCAGCGGGAACTTGATCTTGGAGTTGTGGAAGTGCTTGACAGATGGCCGACAGCACTTGCTGGCTAGGACCTCCTCCACCTTCATGATCTGGTTGGAGTGGGCCTGGCCGTGGTGCCGGGCACCCATGTCTCAGTAGCACTGGGTGACAGCGCCCGGGGTGTTCAGGTCCCAGTATTCCCGGTACATGTTGTGGGTGCCGCTCCGGGAGTCATAGCGCAGCCAGATGCCGAAGTTCTTCACCCGCAGGAGGGAATTCTCAAACACCTGCCACAGTAGACAATCTCCCCTGAGGACTTCTTCATTTTGTTTAACTGAGATGCGAAGTACCAGAAGCGGGACTTGGCGACAACAGGATTAGGGGCAAAGATTCGCAAGCAGTAGAGGGGTAGAAGGTGACATTTGGGGGTGGTCAGGCAGCGACCCCCCACCTTGTACTCTCGTAGTGTGCCCAAGACCTTCTTGGCCTCCTCTCTGTGCTCACTGCCACCCACAAAACGACATTTCTGTATTTTTAGTAGAGACAGGGTTTCACCATGTTGACCAGGCTGGTCTTGAACTCCTGAGCTCAGGATCCGCAAGCCTCGGACTCCCAAAGTGCTGGGATTACAGGTGAGCTACCACACCCGGTATGTCTTTGGATATTCTTCAACCTGAAAGGCTCAAGGAGGGTGGCTAATGGTAGGAAGTGTGTGGAAAAGCTAAATGTCTTAGATTGAATCTCCCTGGAAACAGGCTCTGATATGGAGAGTTCCATGCAGAAGGTTTATCTGGGAGTGATCTTCAGAGATACACTTGTAAGGAAGTAAAGCCTTCAATCCCAGCACTTTGAGAGGCCAAACCCAGGCATGAAGATCTCGTGAGCCCAGAAGTTCGAGACCAGCCTTGGCAACATAGTGAGACATACCCCCACCCAGGTCTGGCTCCTTTATTCTTTTTTCTTTCTTTCTTCTCTTTTTTTGGTAAAGGAATAAAAGAATGGCTACCCCATAGGCAGAGAAGCCCCAGCTCTTTAACAAAAAGCAGCAAACACATTTAGGGCTGAGTGCAGTGGCTCAAGCCTATAATCTCCACACTTTGGGAGGCTGAGGTGGGAGGCTCACTTGAGGCCAGGAGTTCAAGACCAGCCTGGACAGCATACTAAGACCCCCATCCCTACCAAAAAAAAAAAAAAATCAAAAGAAAAAAATATCACAAGTCACCATATTCGGCTGGTGACTTGTGATTTTTTTTCTTTTATTGCTCAGATTGGGTGTGGTGGCTTACACCTATAATCCTAGCATTTTGGGAAGCCACGGTGGGTGGATTGCTTGAGCTCAGGAATTTGAGACCAGCCTGGGCAACATGATGAAACCCCATCTGTACAAAACATACAAAAAATTAGCCTGGCATGGTGGCACATGCCTGTGGTCCCAGCTACTTGGGGAGCTGGGGCGGGAGGATTGCTTGAGCCCAGGAAGTCGAGGGTGCAGTGAGCCAAGATCTTGGCCACTGCACTCCAACGTGGGTGACAAAGTGAAATCTTGTCTCAAAAAAAAACAAAAGTTGCCATATCTTCCATCTCTCTCCCCTGTCACTTTAAAAAAGAAGAAGAAAATTGGTTTTATTTTCATAGTTTCTAAAGTAATATGTGCTCATTATCCTTATACCACATACCCATGTTTCCAGGTAGAATAACTTCTATTAGAACTTTTTTTTTCTTTTTTCGAGACAGAGTCTTGCTCCGTCACCCAGGCTGGAGTGCAATGGCACAATCTCAGCTCACTGCAACCTCCACCTCCCAGGTTCAAGCAATTCTCCTGCCTCAGCCTCCTAAGTAGCTGGTATTACAGGCACCCACCACCATACCCAGCTAAATTTTTTTGTATTTTTAGTAGAGATGGAGTTTTGCCATATTGCCCTGGCTGGTCTCAAACTCCTGACCTCAGGCAATCTGCCCGCCTTGGCCTCCCAAAGTTCTGGGATTACAGGTGTGAGCCACTGTGCACGGCCCTTTTTTTTTTTTTTTAACAGTTTTAATGCAAACTAAATTTTATTTGCGTGTGAGACAAGGTCTCTCTCTGTCACCCAGGCTGGAGTGCAGTGGACACAATCACAGCTCACTGCAGCCTTGACCTCCAAGGCCCAATCGATCCTTCCATCTCAGCTTCCTGAGTAGCTGGGCCTACAGGCCTATGCCATCATGCCTGGCTAATTTTTATAACTTTCTGTAGGCCGGGCACGGTGGTTCACACCTGTAGTACTAGCACTTTGGGAGGCCAAGGCAGGGAATCACTTGAGGTAAGGAGTTCGAGACCAGCCTGACCAAGATGGTGAAACCCTGTCTCTACTAAAAGTACAAAAATTAGCCAGGCGTGGTGGCATGCACCTGTAACCCCAGCTACTCAGGAAGCTGAGGTGGGAGAATCACTTGAATCCAGGAGGCAGAGGTTGCAGTGAGCTGAGATGGCACCACTGCACTCCAGCCTGGACAACAGAGTGAGACTCTGTCTCAGAAAAAAAATGTTTTAAATGGGGTCCTCATCATGTTGCCCAGGCTGGTCTCAAACTCCTGGGCTCAAGTGATCCTCCTGCCTCAGCCTCCCAAAGTGCTGGGATTGCTTGCAGGCATGAGCCACCATACCTGGCCACATGTCGAATTTTCTAGGAATGTAATCTTCATGTAAATTATAGGGAGATAGTGCTTTCTTTTGTTTGGAATTTTAGCAAGAACCATTCACTGTTTCAGAAAAACATGTTGGCAAAGGCTAAATTTTCAGGAAATTCAAGTGGCTATTCAGCACATCCATATTGGTCACAATATTTCAATATGGGTTCTAGTTGTGCCTATGCATTTACGTACTGGAAAAAAATATATATACATATTTAAAGACAGGGTCTTGCTCTGTCACCCAGGCTGAAGTGCAGTAGTATGATCATAGCTGACTGCAGCTTCGAGCTCCTCAACTTAAGCGATCCTCCCACCTCAGTCTCCCAAAGTGCTGGGATTACAGGTGTGAGCTACCAAACCCAACCTGAAAAATACATTTTATTTTGTTTTCCTTTTACTTATCCTTTACAGAAAATTTGAGAACATACACACATGCACAGTTATCCCTCGATATCCACGGGAGACTGGCTTTAGAACCAACCCCCCCTGAATATCAAAATCTGCAAATGCTCAAGTCTCTTTTATAAAGTGGCCTAGTATTTGCACAGAACCTATGCACATCCTCCTGTATACTTTATTCTTTTTTTTTTTTAATAGAGACGGGGTTTCACCATGCTAACCAGGCTGGTCTTGAACTCCTGACCTCATTATCGACCCACCTCAGCCTCCCAAAGTGCTGGGATTACAGGCGTGAGCCACTACGCCCAGCCCTCCTGTATATTTCAAATAATATTTAGATTACTTACAATAGCTAATACAATGCTTATGCATCACTTCATTCACATCGATTCAACATAGTACTTGGTGCCCAGAAAATTCAAGTTTTGCTTTTTAGACATTTGTGGAATTTATTTCCAAGTATTTTCAATCCTCAGTTAGTTGAATCCACAGATGTACAAACCACAGATACAGAGGGCTGACTGTAATTATGTCATTATTATGTGTATATATAGATCACATTATCAGTAAATTTCATTTTAGGATACAAAATACAGTGTTAAAGATTTTGTTTTAAAAAGCTAGCATTGGTGGGGCGCGGTGGCTCACACCTGTAATCCCAGCACTTTGGGAGGCCGAAGTGAATGGATCACTTGAGGTCAGGAGTTCGAGACCAGCCTGGCCAACATAGTGAAACCCTGTCTCTACTAAAAATACAAAAATTAGCCAGGCGTGGTGGTGGGCATTTGTAATCCCAGCTACTTGGGAGGTTGAGGCAGGAGAATCACTGGAACCTGAAGGTGGAGGTTTTAGTGAACCAAGATTGCACCACTGCACTCCAGCCTGGGCAACAGAGAGAGACTCTGCCTAAAAAAAAAAAAAAGATAAAAAGCTAACGTTGAGACTGGGCACAGTGTCTCACACCTGTAATCCCAGCACTCTGGGAGGCCAAGGCAGAAAGAGCACTTGAGTACAGGAGTTCCAGACCAGCCTGGGCAACCTAGCAAGATACTGTCTCTATTTAAAAAAAAAAAAAGTTAATGTTTACATAAACATATTGCAAAAAATATGTATTTTTAAAAAATGAAAGAAGAAAAAGCTAATCGTGCTAGTCCATTATTGCATTGCTATGAAGAAATATCTGAGGCTGGGTTAAAGAAAACAAGCTTATTTGGCTCAAGCTTATTCAGGCTGTGCAAACATGGCAGCAACATCTGCTCGGCTTCTGGTGAGGGCAAGAATTTTCAGTCATGGCAGAAGGTGAAGTGGGAGAAGACATGTTACATGGTGAGAGCAGGGGCAAGAGAGGGAGAGGCGGGGAAGTCCCAGACTTTTTTTTTTTTTTTGAGACGAAGTCTCACTCTTGTCACCCAGCCTAGAGTTCAATGGCACGATCTCGGCTCACTGCAACCTCCACTTTGTGGGTTCAAGCGATTCTCCTGCCACAGCCTCCCGATAGCTAGGATTACAGGCACCTGCCATCATGCTCAGCTGTTTCTGTTTTTTGTTTTTGTTTTTTTTGTATTTTTAGTAGAGACAGGGTTTTGCCATGTTGTCCAGGCTTGTCTCAAACTCCTTACCTCAGGTGATCTGCTTTCCTCAGCCTCTCAAAGTGCAGGAATTAGAGGCGTGAGCCACCACGCCTGACCCTAATTTTTAAATTTTTTGTGGAGATGGGGGTCTCCCTATGTTATCCAAACTGATCTTGAACTTCTGAGCTCAAGCAATCTGCCCACTTCAGCCTCCCAAAGCACTTGAGTTACAGGGGTGAGCCACCACACCCAGCCTCTCTTTATCCTCTTATTTTGCTTTATTTACTTATTTTGTTTGTTTGTTTGTTTGTTCGTTTTGAAATGGAGTCTCACTCTGTCGCCCAGGCTGGAGTGCAGTAGCGCAATCTGGGCTCACTGCAGCCTGTGCCTCCTGGGTTTCAGTGATTCTCCTACCTCAGCTTCTCAAGTAGCTAGCATTACAGGAACCCCCCACGATGCCTGACTCATTTTTGTATTTTTAGTAGAGATGGGGTTTCGCCATGTTTACCAGGCTGGTCTCGAACCCCTAACCTCAGATGATCCGCTTGCCTTGGCCTCCCAAAGTGCTGGGATTACAGGAGTGAGTCACCATGCCTAGATGAGATGTCCCTGCTTTCATTCTTGATTTTCGTAGTTTGTACGTCCTTTCCTTTTTTCTTGGGCAATCTAGCTAAAGATATGTCTATTTTGTTGATCTTTCCAAAGAACCAATTTTTTGTTTAATTGCTTTACTCTAATGTTTTTGTTTTCTATTTCATTGATTTTTCAGTCTGCTGTTTATTATGTTCTTTCTTCTATTTACTTTATGTTTGATTTACTCTTAGTTTTCCAACTTCTTGAAGTGAAAGATTAGATTATTGATTTTATTTTATTTTATTTATTTATTTTGTTTTTTAGATGGAGTCTTGCTCTGTCACCCAGGCTGGAGTGCAGTGGTGCAATATCAGCCTACTGCAACTTCTGCCCCCCAGGTTCAAGCGATTCTCCTGTCTCAGTATACTGAGTAGCTGGGATTACAGGCATATGCCACCACATTGGCTAATTTTTTGTATTTTTAGTAGACACGGGGTTTCGCCATGTTGGCCTGGCTGGTCTTGACCCCCTGACCTCAGGTGATCCACCCGCCTCGGCCTCCCAAAGTGCTGTGATTACAGGCATGAGCCACCATGCCCGGCCTAGATTATGGATTTTAGATCTTTCTTTCTTTCTACTAAAGGCATTCAAGCTACAAATCCTCTTCTAAGTATTGCTTTCTTTAGCTTTATCCTTACATCTTTTTTTGTGTGTTTTTTTTTTGTTTTTTGAGACAGAGTCTCAGTCTGTCACCCAGGCTGCAGGCTGGAGTGCAGTGGTGCCAACGTAGCTCACTGCAACCTCTGCCTCTCTGGTTCAAGTGATCCTCATACCTCAGCCTCTCAAGTAGCTGGGATTACAAGCATTCACCACCATGCCCAGCTAATTTTTTGTATTTTTATTATTTATTTATTTTGACATGGAGTCACACTCCGTCACCTAGGTTGGAGTCCAATGGAGTGTTCTTGGCTCACTGCAACCTCTGCCTCCCGGGTTCAAGTGATTCTCCTGCCTCAGCTTCCCAAGTATGTGGGATTACAGGTGCCCACCACCATGCCCGGCTAATTTTTGTATTCTTAGTAAAGACTGGGTTTTGCCATGTTAGCCAGGCTGGTCTCAAACTCCTGACTTCAAGTGATCCATCCACCCACCTTGGACTCCCAAAGTACTAGGATTACAGGCGTTAGCCACCACATACAGCTACTTTTTTATATTTTTATTACAGAAGGGGTTTTGCCGTGTTGGCTAGGCTGGAACAACTGGCTAATTTTTTTAAAAATGTTATGGCCGGGTGCAGTGGCTCACGCCTGTAATCGCAGCACTTTGGGAGGCTAAGCAGGCGGATCACGAGGTCAAGAGATCGAGACCATCCTGGCCGACATGGTGAAACTCCATCTCTACTAAAAATACAAAAATTAGCCAGGTGTGGTGGCACGCGCCTGTGGTCCCAGCTACTCAGGAGGCTGAGGCGGAAGACTTGCTTGAACCCAGGAGGCGGAGGTTGCAGTGAGCCGAGATTGCACCACTGCACTCCAGCCTGGCAACAGAGCAAGACTCTGTCTCAAAAAAAAAAAAAATTTATGTAGAGATAGTGGCTTGTCATGTTGTCCAGGCTACTCAAACTCCGGGGCTCAAGTGACCCACCTGTGTTGGCTTCCCAAAGTGCTGAGATTACAGGTGTGAGCCACCACATGTGGCCTTAATTTTCTTTCAGCACTTAAAATATTGCCTCCTGGTCTCCACTGTTTCTGATGAGAAATCTGCCATTAATTGTGCACTTCTTCCCCCATATTTGATGAGTCTTTTTTTCCTGCTGCTTTCAAGATCTTCTTTTGGTCTTTTTTATTGTAACCACTTATTTTTAAATTCATTCCTCCATTATCAGACTTTTTTATATTCATCTGTGTACTTAACACAGTAGTGTTACTCTATATATACAGTACATTCACTTTTATTTTTTCTTTTATTTGCATGTAAAAATATGGAATGCTTCACAAATTTGCATGTCATCCTTGTACAGAGGCCTGGCTAATCTTCTCTGTATTGTTCCAGTTTTAGTATATGTGGTAGTCAATTGTCTTTAAACAAGTTGACCATGATGTGTCTAGGTATTTGAGGTTTGTTGAGATTCTTAGATCTGTGATGTTTTTCATCAAATTTGAAAAGTTTTGGGCTAGTTTTTTTTTTTTTTGAGACAGAGTCTCACTCTGCCACCGGGCTGGAGTGCAGTGGCGCGATCTCAGTTGACGGCAACCTCCACTTCCCAGGTTCAAACAATTCTCCTGCCTCAGCCTCCCAAGTAGCTGGGACTACAGGCATGCACCACCACACCCAGCTAATATTTGTATTTTTAGTAGAGACAGGGTTTCTCCATGTTGGCCAGGCTGGTCTCCATCTCTTGACTTCCTGATCTAACCGCCTCAGCCTCCCAGAGTGCTGGGATTACAGCGTGAGCCACCACACCTGGCCTTTGGCTATGATTTTTTTAATTACTTTTTTCTGATCCTTTGTCTCCTCTCCTCTGGACATCTATTGCATGTCTATTGGTATGCTTGATGTACCACTGGCCTCTCAGGCCTTTTGTTTTCGGTGTTTTTGGTTTTGTTTTTTTTGTTTGTTTGTTTCTTTCTTTTTTGAGACAGTCTTGCTTTGTCACCCAGGCTGGAGTGCAATGACATGAACACAGTCCCTGCAGCCTTGACCACCCAGGCTCAAGCGATTCTCCTGCCTCAGCCTCCCAAGTAGCTGGGACTACAGGGGCCACACCACCACATCCAGCCTACTTTTGTATGTTTTGTAGAGACAGAGTTTCATCATGTTGCCCATGCTGGTCTTGAATTCCTGGGCTCAAGCAATTCACCTGCCTCAGCCTTCTAAAGTGCTGGGATTACAGGTATGACCCGCTGTGCCCAGCTGTTCACTTTCCTTCAATCATTTTTGTCTCTATTATTCAGACTAGATGATTATTATTGATCTATCTTGAAGTTTATTAATTTTTTCCTCTGCTATCTTAAATCTGCTGTTGGGTTCATGTAGTAAAATTTTCTAAATGAAAATTCTAGAATTTCTGTTTGATTTTTTTTTTTTTTTGAGATGGAGTCTCACTCTGTCACCCAGACTGGGGTGCAGTGGCACGATTTCAGCTCACTGCAACCTCTGCCTCCCAGTTTCAAGTTATTCTCCTGCCTCAGCCTCTTGAGTAGCTGGGATTACAGGTGCCCGCCACCACACCCAGCTATTTTTTATATTTTTAGTAGAGACGGGATTTCACCAGGTTGGCCAGGCTGGTCTCGAACTCCTGACCTCAGGTGATCCACCCACCTCGGCCTCCCAAAGTGCTAGGATTACAGGCGTGAGCCACCATGCCCGGCCGCTTACAGTGCTACTTGTTTTTTGTTTTAGAAACTAACTATTGCCTTTACAGTATGGAAGATAAAGATTTAGTTACACTTTGCACTGCCCACAAGAAATATATGCATACTTCCAATTCCTCCATCTTTCCAATGTAGACACGTACTTTTGATTTTTTTTATTTTTTTGAAACTATATCTCACTCTGTTGCCCAGGCTGGAATGCAGTGTCACAATCTCAGTTCACTGTAACCTCCGCCTCCCAGGTTCAAACGATTCTTCTGCCTCAGCCTCCCGAGTAGCTGGGATTACAGGTACATGCCACCACACCCAGCTAATTTTTGTATTTTTTAGTAGAGATGGGGTTTCACCATGTTGGCCAGGCTGGTCTCAAACTCCTAACCTCAGGTGATCTGCCTGCTTCGACCTCCCAAAGTGCTGCAATTACAGGAGTGAGCCACCACGGCCAGCCCACTACATTATTATTAACTACAGTCACCATGTTGTACAATAGATCTCTTGAACTTATTCCTCCTGTCCAACTGAAATTTGGTCTCCATTGACTAAAATCTCCCCAACATTCATCACCCCCTAGTCCCTGGTAGCCACCATTCTTCTCTCTACTTACTTTTAAAGATCCCATATACAAGTGAGATCATGTGGAATTTGTCTCTCTGTGCCTGGCTTTCTTCACTTAACATAACGTGCCCTAGGTTTATTGATGATGTTTTAAAAGACAGGATCTCATTCTTTGTTTTTTATTTTTCCTGTAAAGAATTTCTTTATTTTAGAGATGACATCTTGCTATGTTTCCCAGACTGACTTTGAACTCCCTAGCTCAAGCAATTTTTCTGCCTCAGCCTCCTGAGTAGCTGGGACTATGTGAGCATGCCACCGAGCCAAGCTTCATTCTTTTGTAAGGCTGAATAGGACTCCATTGTGTATATATGCCACATTTTCTTGGTCTGTTCATCCACTGAGGCAGACTTGGGTTGATTACTTCTCTTGGCTATTGTGAACAGTGCTTCAGTGAATGTGGCAGTGCAGGTATCTCTTCAACATACTGATTTCAGTTCCCTGGAATATATACCCAGTAGTTGCATTGCTGGCAATCCATTGTCTTATCCTTCATGTTGCTGATAAAGTTTGAGAACATTATGATTCTTGGTCCTTTTGGGGTTTCTGGTTTGTTTGTTTCGCCCACTGACACAACTCTCAGGAGATCCTGAGAACATGTGCCCCATTTTTTTTCTCTCTCCCTCTAGAATCTTTTAAAGTCTGTTGTCTCTGGTGTGCTAAAATTTCATGTGACGTGCCTTAGAGTGGGTTTACTTTAACGCTTGGTGTCTGGCATGTGGCAAGTCCTTTCAGCTTAGAAAGTAATATCCTTCAGGCCAGGCGCAGTGGCTCATGCCTGTAATTCCAGCACTTTGAGAGGCCCAGGCAGGTGGATCACTTAAGCCTAGGAGTTGGAGACCAGCCAGGGCAACAGGGCAAGATCCCCATCTCTACCAAAAACAAAACAAAACAAAACAAAACAAAAATTAGCTGGGTGTGGTGGCACACACCTGTAGTCCCAGCCACTCAGGAGGCTGAGGCAGGAGAATTGCTTGAGCCCAGGAGCTCAAGGCTGCAATGAGCTACTGAACTTGGCTATTGTGTCACTGCACTCCAGCCTGGATGACAGAGTGAGTGAGATCTTGTCTCAAAAAAGAAAAAAAAAAGTTAAGTAATAGTCTTTAATTCTGAAATATTTTCATGACTTATTTCATCGATAATTTATGCTATTCTAGATTTATTTTTTTTCTCTTTTCTATCAGTTATTTTGTTTAGTTTTTGGAGAGTTCAACTTTAGCTCCCTAATATTTATAGCTTTTTTTAAAAAATCATTTCTGCTATCACATTTGTGTTTTTTCTCTTTTGTTGGAGACAGTCTCACTCTGTCACCCAGGCTGGAGTCAGTGGCACAATCGTAGCTCATTGCAGCTTTGAACTCCTGGACTCAAGTGATCCTCCTATCTCAGCCTTCACAGTAGCAGGGACTACAGTGTACACCACCCTACCTAGCTAATCTTTACATTTTTTTTGTGGAGACAGGTCTCACTATGTTGCCCAGACTGTCTCCAGCACCTGGCCTAAAGCAATTCTCTCCCTTCAGCCTTCCGAACTATTGGGATTACAGGCATGAGCTTCTGCCACTGGCCAAATACATAGATCTTTATAGTGCTTAGAAATATGAAACTTTGGGAGGCCAAGGCAGGTGGATAACTTGAGGTCAGGGGTTCAAGACCAGCCTGGCCAATATGGGGAAAGACTGTCTCCATTAAAAACACAAACATGGCTGGGCATGGTGGCTCACGCCTATAATCCTAGCAGTTTTGGAAGCCGAGGTGGGTGGATCACCTGAGGTCAGGAGTTCAAGACCAGCCTGGCCATCATGGTGAAACCCCATCTTTTAAAACACACACACACACACACACACAAACATTCAGGCCAGGTACAGTGGCTCATGCCTGCAATCCCAGAACTTTGGGAGGCCAAGGCAGGCGGATCACCTAAGGTCAGGAGTTCGAGACCAGCCTAGCCAACATGGCAAAACCGTCTCCACTAAAAATACAAAAATTAGCCAGGTGTGGTGGCATGCACCTGTACTCCCAGCTACTTGGGAGGCTGAGGCAGGAGAATCACTTGAACCCAGGAGACAGAGGTTGCAGTGAACCAAGATCATGCCATTGCACTCCAGCTTGGGCAACAGAGTGAGACTCTGTCGCAAACAACAACAACAACAATTTCCTGGGTGTGGTGGTGTGGGCCTGTAGTCCCAGCTACTTGGGAGGCTTATTCAGGCGAATCGCCTTAGCCTACACCTGGAGGTGGAGGTTGCAGTGAGATGGGATTGTACCACTGCCCTCCAGCCTGGGAAACATAGCAAGACTCCATCTCAAAAGCAAAAAAAATTGTGTACATTAAGACTTTTTAATCTCTCTGTATAGTCTCTGTTTCTTTCAAGTGCTTTGTTTGTCTCTACCACTCATATATCTGGTGATCTTTAGTTTCATTTATATTTATGATGGAATTCTAAAAAGTTGATTAGAAAAACCAATTATATTCTTATACACTAGATGAGTTAGAGAATAATAAAAAGGCAGGAAGACTGGTTTTACTAAATAAAACTATAGTATTGGCCAGGCACAGTGGTTCACATCTGTAATCCCAACACTTTGGGATGCTGAGGCAGGCGGATCACCTGAAGTCAGGAGTTCAAGACCATCCTGACCAACATGGAGAAACCCCATCTCTACTAAAAATACAAAATTAGCCAGGTGTGGTGGCGCATGCCTGTAATCCCAGCTACTCAGGAGGCTGAGGCAGGAGAATCACTCGAACCCGGGAAGCGGAGGTTGCAGTGAGCCGAGATCGCACCATTGCACTCCAGCCTGGGCAACAAGAGCGAAACTTTGTCTCAAAAACAAAAAACTACAGTATTTTAAGGTATGATATGGGCACAAAGATAGACAAATAGATTAATAGAATAGAAAGACACAGTACAGTTGTGTGTTATTGATTGATTGTTTGATTGCTAGGATTACAGGCACCCACACCACACCCATCTAATTTTTTATTTTTAGCAGAGATAGGTTATCACCATGCTGGCAAGTCTGGTCTTGAACTCCTGACCTCAGGTGATCCACGTGCCTCAGCCTCCCAAAGTGCTGAGATTACCACCGTAATCTCAGCGTGACCCACTGTACCACTCAGCCTATTTATTTTTTGAGCCAGAGTCTCACTCTGTTACCCAGGCTGGAGTGCAGTGGCATAATTTTGGCTCATTGTAACCTCCACCTCCCAGGTTTAAGCGATTCTCCTGCCTCAGCCTTTAGAGTAGCTGAGATTACAGGCGTGAGCCACCACACCCAGCCTATTTGTTTTTTGAGACAGGGTCTTGCTCTGACACCCTGGAGTGCAGTGGCATGATCATGGCTCACTGCAGCCTCAGACTCCTGGGCTCAAGTGATCCTCCTGCCCCAGCCTCCTCAGTGACTGGGATTACAGGCACATGCCACCATGCCCCACTAATTTTTAATTTTGTACAGATGGGGTCTTGCACTGCTCTGCTCAAGCAATCCTCCCACCTTTCCCTCCCAAAGTGCTGGAATTACCAGCACGAGTCACAGTGCCCAGCCTTGTATTTTAAAAACAAATATTTATATATAATTTGTGCATTTTTTCCCCAATTGGACCCAATTAATACCATATACAAACTAAACTTCCACGTAGGTGTAAAAACCTAAACGCAAAATGCAAAACTATACTGATAAATTTGGCTACAATAAATCAACTTTGGTTCACCAGAAGATAGAGAACTACAAGACAAACTTCATTACTATCATCTCCTGTCCTTTGTTCTTGTGAGATACTTCTTTAGAGAAATCCCTTTGTCATAATTTAGTGGGATTTCCAGAGGAAGCAGAGGTAAATAAATATGTAAGATTTACCACTCTCTTATTTTTTATTTCCAAACAGAGTCTTGCTCTGTTACTCAGGCTGCAGTGCAGTAGTGCAATTTCGGCTCACTACAGCCTCTGCCTCCTGGGTTCAAGCGATTCTCATACCTAGCCTCCCTAGTAGCTGGGATTACAGGCATGTGCCACCATGGCTGGCTACTTTTTGTATTTTTAGTAGAGACAGCAGGTGATACGCCCATCTCGGTCTCCCAAAGTGCTAGGAATACAGGCATGAGCCACCTTGCCTGGCCATTTTTTTTTTTTTTTAAGAGACAGAGTCTCACTCTGTTGCCCAGGCTGAGTGCCAGTGGCATGGTTGTGGCTCACTGCATCCCTGACCACCTGGGCTCAACATCTTCCTACCTCAGACTCCTGAGTAGCTGGGACTACAGGCAGGCACCATGCCCAGCTAATATATATATATTTTGAGACAGTTAAGCTCTCGTTGCCCACACTTGAGTGCAATGGCATGATCTCAGCTCACTGCAACCTCTGCCTCCTGGGTTCAAGTGATTCTCCTGCTCCAGCCTCCTGAGTAGCTGGGATTACAGGCACCCACCACCACGCCCAGCTAATTTTTCTATTTTTAGTACAGACGTAGTTTCACCATGTTGGCCAGGCTGGTCTCGAATTCCTGACTTCAGGTGATCCACCTGTCTCAGCCTCCCAAAGTGCTGGGATTACATACAGGTGCGAGCCACCGTGCTTGGCCTCTTTTTCTTTTCTTTTTTTTAACTTCTTGAGAAAGAAAAATCATTTTCTAACTTATGCCTGACGCTTACTTATCACATCAGGTTTTAGATGTAGAATAAAAAATTAAGGAATAAGGAGATGGTAGAGGACCAAGATAATTTGGGAAGTGTTGGATGGTTCTAGAAACTGAAATAGCGTTGACAAAGCCAAGACAAAGAACTAGCATAAATAAAGGTTTTATTGGTCAGTTTGGGTGAGTAACAAACTGACATACCCCCAGTTCACCATTCCACATATCCAAGCCCCTGAGGTGGCAAGAGGAGAAGCTAAGCTTATTGATGGTGGGCAATGGGTAGGAGGTGGAAAGGACTTGAAGGCCTCTGAGGGTTAACAAGGCTACCGGGACCGGAACCAACGTCCTAGGAATAAATCCAGGATGGAGAAGGCATCATCCAGGGCTGGAGGTCTTGGTGATTCTGGATCTAAGGAAGAAAGTCATACACATAAATAAGCTAAATGGAAGAGACTGGGCAGAAGCAAAGGAGAGAAATAATACTCCAGGGTAGAAGAGTAAGATTTCTCTCCCCCAAGGAATCTTGAGATGGATCCCTTTGACTTTTAACTTACCCCCACTAGGACTGCTATCTGCTTCATGTCGGGTTACTGTGGTCTCTGTCCGGCCCTCACTGTCCACCACCGTCCTGCGCTCCTCCACTACCTACAGGGAGAAATCCCCACCATATTCCTAACATCATTAAAGGTTATGCTCAGCAGTTTCTTTAAAGATCCCTGTATCAGGGCATTCATTCCGTGGCCACAGTTTACTTTACCTCTTTTCTTTCAACTCACCCCATCTGGCTTAGTGATCTTGGTCACAGAGATGCTCTTGAAATAGGATTTGGGCTGGGGCTGCAGAACCGAGCCAAGACCCTCCTGGGCAACCTGGGCATCAAGATCTGGAAAAGCAGAGAGAATAACCAGGAGAGAAAGATTCCAAGGGAAAAAAGGAGACAAGTGTACAGGAAGAAACTTCAGGGAGGGAGAACAGACAGAATTTCAGAAGAGTAACAAAAGACTGGTAAACTTCCCTCCAGACTTACCATTGTCCTCTCTGGTTCTAGGATGGGGGTCCACAGGCCATATGTCATCAAACTACAGAAGAAACCATAGTAAGTGAAAAGTCACCTTCCAATCTGAAACTTGAAAGATCACAGACCCCAACTACTCCCAAACTCCAAAACCCCCTTCCAGAGGCGAGAGAATTCCATTCAGAATAGCTTTATTTACCCACTCCTCCCTCCTTCCTGGCTGTTTTATATATCCCTCTACCAGAAAGATCTCCTGAACTAATATATTCCTATCCTCTGTGCACAATCCTGCCTTATCCAAGAATTATGTAGACCAGTGGTGTTTTTGTTTTTAAGAAACAGAACACCCATTTCCCTCCAAAAAAAAAATCCAGTGAGCTTAATATAGAAAACATATAAACACACTAAATGGAGGGCCTAGGATTCCAACCTAAAGCTATCAGATTCAAACAAGAAATGCAATCTTTGGCCAGGCACAATGGCTCATGCTTGTAATCCCAGCACTTTGGGAGGTTGAGGCGGGCGGATCACCTGAGGTCGGGAGCTCGAAAGTAGCCTGCCCAACATGATGACACCTCATCTCTATTAAAAATACAAAAATTAGCCGGGTTTTTGGTGGGTGACTATAATCCCAGCTACTCAGGGGGATCAGGTAGGAGAATCACTTGAACCTGGGAATCGGAGGTTGCAGTAAGCTGAGAACATGCAACTGCACTCCACCCTGGGTGAAAAAGCAAGATTCGGTCTCAAAAAAAAGTGCAATTTTTGCACCCTTTTTTGCACCTTTTTTCCCCCCTCCACCTCCTGGGTTCAAGCGATTCTCCTGCCTCAGCCTCCCAAGGAGCTAGGACTACAGGCGCACACCACCACATCCAGCTAATTTTTTATTTTTAGTAGAGATGGGTTTCACCATGTTAGCCAGGCTGGTGTCAAATGCCTGACCTCAGGTGATCCGCCTGCCTCTGGGATTACAGGAGTGAGCCACTGCACCCAGTCTTTTATTTTTTGAGATGGAGTCTCGCTCTTGTCGCCTAGGCTGGAGTGCAATGGCGTGGTCTCAGCTCACTGCAACCTCTGCCTCCTGGGTTCAAGCCACTCTCCTGCCTTGGCCTCCTGAGTAGCTGGGAAAACAGGTGCTTGCCACCACGACCAACTGATTTTTTGTATCTTTGGCAGAGATGGCATTTCACCATGTTGACCAGTCTGGTCTCTAACTCTTCACTTCAGGTGATCCGCCCGTCTCAGCCTCCCGAAGTGCTGGGATTACAGGCGTAAGCCACCGCACCTGGCCAATCTTTGCACTTTATTAGTAGTCTCTCACAAGCTCTCACTTCAGGCCCAGATGGGATACTCACCCTATGAAATGGTCTCTGGAAGCCCCAGTATGGTGTTGGTTTGGGGGATTCACTTCTTGCATCACTCTCCAAGACCCCCCCAAAGATCCTGGGCTGGTGACTATCTGGATACTTAAGCATTGAGTCCCGAAGTGTTTGTCCCTCCCGCAGTCTCTCACCAGGTGTCTCTGACTCAGGGCCTGGAAGTTCTGCAGAAAGGTGGCAGGTGTTTGCTGGGGTGGGAAAGGGCTTAGGCTCTATACAACTCCCTGAAATCATCCATCTTCTCAAACTTCCCATCCCCCAGCTACTCCCTGCAGGCTCTTCATTTCACCCACCAACCCGCTAGAAACCACAGGTTGTCCCTCAGGGAAAGCCACACACCAGGAAGATGAGAAGGCAAGGTCCAGGCCCCCATATGGCTGAAGATGCTATTGAAATCTCGTACTAGGTCATCAAAGCCGAAGTTATCATGGAAACGTATCCCTCCTCCTGGGCTGAAGCCGAAGCCGAATTCCTCAGGGGGCTGAGGACTATAGAACCTGGGGTTCCCACGGCCCCATGCGCCTCCTTCTTCCTCTTCTTCCTCATCATCATCTTCATCTCGAGTCATCCCTCCAAAAAAGGGATCTCTGTGGCTGAGAGTGGAAGCAGATTGGCCACCAAGATTTCAGCACGACTTAAGCCATAAAATCAACTCATGGGTGGCAAAGCAGGACAAAAGCAAGCGGTCTGGGAAGCTGGGGAGAGGATCGGAGGACTGGCTGCCACATCAAAATATTAACACAATGGCTGACACTTCTGGTTTGTTTTTTATCAAAGACCTCAGCTCGCAACTCCCTTCAAACACCTTTCCCCAGTTTTCCTTCAGTGTGCCCCAGCCCCTCCCCTCTCTCCCAAGGTCCTGGTCACTAGCTTGCTGTCCTCTTCCCCGGACCCCAATTGTCTTCCCCGCCCGGGTCCCTGTTGCATCACCCCAGGTTGGAGAAAGGCTTAGTTTGCTGTTTCTCCTCTTAACGACCGCCCTGGTTACTGTGGCGGGGTGAGTGCTCAATGTTACGACTTCTGTCCTCCCCACAGGAGTTGAACGAGTAGGCCAGAGGATGTTTTCCCAAAAATAAGACGTAAGGGGTCAAGCTCCTCTCAGACGACCGCACCCTTGTCCGACCCGGACCTACTCTCACCTCCGAGGTCCAGGAAAGCCGAAAAAGCCCCGGAAGAGATCAAAGAGGCTCATTCCCGAACATTTGAACCCCTCCAGAGGCCGATTCGCACAAGGGGGAAACCTGCCCAGCCCTGTAGGAAAATGAGCGAGACGTCAGCCCACGCTGCCGGAAAGCAAGCCCGCGCGCTATCCGGACACTGTCGTAAAAGACTGTAAGTCGGACGTGAAAGGGAGACAGGGCGGACCCTCCTCAAATTTCAAAGGCTTTATCTTTACCCCACCTTTCAGAGACCAGTTTCCATGACAGGAGTGGGCGTAACGCACGTTCAGTTTACCTATGACCGCCTTCCTCCTAAACTTATTCTTTCTGCAGACCAACTCGGTCCGAAAAGCGATTTCGAGGGTTTGACTCTGGAAGGCACCCGGATAAAGCCACCAGAGGGCCTCCCAGCCGCACAAATGGGCCGGCTTGAGGGCATCTCTCAAACCTCCCCACCCCCGGTGCTGACCAGCCTCACCGCAGAAGCCACCTCGCCCCTTACTCGGGAGTTTTTTTTGACTGACCTGGGTGATGTCTGCTGTTAGAGGGATGAACAAAAAAATGTTTCTCCAAGCTCCTTCTAGTATTGAATTCCCCAGAGAAGAGATCAAGACATAAGAGTCCCATGTTCATCTCTCTAGCTACTAGGGAGTTTGTTATAACCATATAGGATTTTTTTGGGTGGGGAGACGGAGTCTCTGTCACCCGGACTGGAGTGCAGTGGCGCAATCTCGGCTCACTGCAACCTCCGCCTCCCGGGTTCAAACAATTCTGGTGCCTCAGCCTCCCGAGTAGCCGGGACTACAGGCGCGTGCCACCACATCCGGCTAATTTTTTTTGTATTTTTAGTAGAGACAGGGTTTCACAGTCAGGATGGTCTCGATCTGCTGACCTTGTGATCCGCCCGCCTCGGCCTCCTAAAGTGTTGGGATTACAGGCGTGAGCCACCGCACCTGGCCAGGATTCTTTTTTCTAAGCAGGCTGTGTCTGCAACCAACCAAAGGATTTTTAAGAAAGCGAATGAAGGGAAGCTAGTTGAATCCTGAGAAGGGACAAATTGGGTACTATAAAGAAGTATCCCTTTTGTTTTTTTTGTTTTTTGTGTGTTTTTTTGAGATAGGGTTTTGGCGCCATCTCGGCTTACTGCAATCTCTCCCTCCCTTGTTCAAGTGATTCTCCTGCCTCAGTTCTGAGTAGCTGGGATTATAGACCCCAGCCACCAAGCCCTACCTTTGTTATTTTTTGTAGAGACAGGGTTTCGCCATGTTGACCAGGCTGGTCTCGAACTCCTGACCTCAGGTGGTCCACCCGCCTCAGCCTCCCAAAGTGCATGAGCCACGTGCCTGGCCTCATTGACTTTTTTTTAGTGTTTTGTTTACTGTTGTATCATTGATTTTTCGAAGCCTTTCCACTTGTCTCTCCCTGTACCCCATCTCCAGGCCACACCTTACTCTAGACTCTTTAAGGATTGGATATAGCTATCTCACAGAAAAGCACCCAAGAAGCAACTACTACAGTAGTCCATTCCTAGGGGGAATGGGCCCCAAGGTTTAGTTTATTTTGATAGTTTTTGGGGTACAGGTGGTGTTTGGTTACATGGATGAGTTCTTTAGTGGTGATTTCTGAGATTTTAGTGCACCCATCACCCAAGCAGTGTACACTGTACCCAATATGTAGTCTTTTTTTTTTTTTTTTTTTTTTTTTGAGACGGAGTTTCACTGTTGTTGCCCAGACTGGAGTGCAATGGTGCAATCTCGGCTCACCGCAACCTCCACCTCCCAGGTTCAAGCGATTCTCCTGCCTCAACCTCCCAAGTGGCTGGGATTATAGGCATGCGCCACCATGCCTGGTTAATTTTGCATTTTTAGTAGAGACGGGGTTTCTCCATGTTGGTCAGGCTGGTCTTGAACTCCCGACCTCAGGTGATCCTTCCACCTCGGCCTCTCAAAGCGCTGGGATTACAGGCGTGAGCCACCGTGCCCAGTCCCAGTATGTAGTCTTTTATCCCTCACCCCCCTCCAAGATTTAGTTCTGCCAGACGATACATGCTGCCTTCACTTCTTTTTAGTTTATTTGCCTGGACCCATCTAAGTCATACTTAAAACTCTGTAAAGCCATTTTTCTTTGAAATGGTCCCAGCTCCTTCTTGATCCTCTCCATTTTCCACCCAATCTCCTCTATCCCTCTCCCTTTGCTGCCTGAAATCATCTGTAGATGTAGCAGTTTCTGGAGGAAATGAAGATTTGTGGTGGTTCTTTCCAGTCACCAGGTTGTGAAAGTCTTAGGGGTGAAGGGAAGGGAATCGCCTCAAGGACAAGATACTACTACCACATTAAGGTCAGTTCTTAAAGGGCGAAGATTTCATTTTATTCCACTGCCTTCAGGGGCCTGCTAGAGGAGGCCCAGTTGGTACAGTAATACTTATTCACCAAGCTGGTCATCGACGAAATTGAGGATGTCCTAGACGGAGCAAGAATAGGCAGAGGCTGAAGGTAGAGGTTTTCTTTTTATATATACAAGACACATTAATCCATTAAATTTGAGGACACAGTACAAAAAAAAAAAGAAAAAAAAAAACACTTCAACTAATTCATCTGACAATGCTGTTCATATTCATGACGCCTTTTTTTGTTGTTGTTGTTGTTGTTTTCCTAATAATAAAGGAGACTTAGGGCTGTTGGGCTGATATATATTTGGGGGGTCCCACCTCCCCACCTCATCCGTACACCACCAGGGTGAACTGGAGGAAGCAAAGGAAGCGCAGGGCCCACAGCAAAGTTTCATAATCTTGAATGCAAGAGGGGCAAAGGAAAGGAAGGGGGGGGGAAAAAGGAGAAAATACAAATCCTATAATACATACAACAGGGTGGGGACGGTATAGGAATGGGACAGACATGAAGCTGAGGCATGGGGTGGGCCGCTGGGGGTGGGGGGCAGCGGAAACCCCCCACATTCCTTTCTCTTTGATGCTGTTTCCATAGTTTCCAGGCTGAGAAGCCCTCTCAGAAGATGGGACCGGGAGAAGAGGGTCAGGGCCTCAGTTGGCCCCCCAGCTGTAGCTGTTGTACGCAGACTTGTTGGTCTGGGGCTTCTGCGGGATGGAGCTGGTCTGGCTACGTTGCCCGCTGCCCGTCTGCAGGGGAATGGGAGGATGATGGGGAGGAGAAAGGTGTCTAGTTAGTGGTACAAATTTGTAACATCTTCAGGAGGAGATGTGCAAACTGTCTTGCTCTCCCATTCCCCTCACTACTATTAGAACCATAGAAAATTTGGTCTGTGTAGCTGCTAAAGCCTCTTACAAGCAGGAAGGTATTTTTGACTTTTAAATAGGGAAAAGATGAAGAAGGCAAGATACCTTTGGAGACAAGGTAGTGAGTTAGTTCCACTCAATTTCAATTCTACCTTCTCCCACTACCCCATCTCTCTTCCCTGCTCTGAAGAGATGAGTCATCACAAGGCAATTTCATTTCCATTGATCCCCATGAATGCCTCAATTTGGAAAGCTGTCTTTAGGAGGAAGGAAGCCCTTATTCTAGCTCCAGCCACCTATAATGGAGCTCTCAAGAGGCCACCTGCATCGGCCCACAGATTCCCACCCCTACCTCACATTACATCTGTGAGCCCATTTCAGGCAGGTATGAGAGGCAGTCTAAGGCCTCAGGTTCCAGATGCTGCCCCAAAAAGCTTTTCCATTCTGGTAACCAAATGTTTTCCACAGTTTGGGGAGGGTACAAAGATAAAGAGGGTGTTGGGGAGGGGAGGAGGAGAGAGGAAGGGGAGGCCAGAGAGCTCAGCAAGGTGTTTGTGTTTGTGTATCCCGATTTGTGACCGCGCAGTCTTTTCAAGTTCCCTGAGGCTGTGGAGGTGAAATGGGGACTGAAAAGGAGTGGGTTCAAGCATATCATCATTCAATTTCATTACCTGCTCCTCCTGCTGGCGCTGGCAACAGAGAATCATCTGCAAATATGGTAGCTGAGGCAGAACCAGGATATATGGAAAATAAAGGGACAAACTTTGACAATAGAACTCCACCATTAGAAGGGAAAGCTAAAATGTCAGGGAAGAGGGAAGGCTGGGAGAGGTAAGAGGGGAGGTGTGACCCAGGTCTGATGGGATGAGGACAACTGTGGCACAGGAGAAGGGCACCCAAGGAATTGGGCAAAAAAGGTTTCAATCTGCCCCCTTCTCTGACATTTCCTTTGTCGGCCGCTCGTGTTATGTGCGCTTGTGTCTGTATGTGCTGTGTGCCCATGACTGGCGCTGGGGAGGGATTGGGTGAAGGTGGTGGTGAGGAAGGGTAAGAAAAGGAAAGGGGAGGCAGTTTTAAGGGATAGGAAGGAAGAGGAAGGGAAAATAGAGAGGGGAAAGGGCTATTACCTGGCCATCCTGCTGCAGGTGATGGTGAAGGATCTGAGAGTGCGGCTGCTGATGGGGGGTCAGAATGTGCATAAAGGGGGCAGGTGGGTAGGCAGCAGCTGTGGCCGGATTGATGGGGCCCCCACTTCCTAGGGCTGAAGGCAAGTTGAAGGAAGCAGCAGGAGTACCGGAATGAAAACCTTGTTTCTCAAAGGACTGCTATCCAGGAGGCCAGGAGGAGACAGAGTAAAAGGGATCAGCAAACTAATCTTGGGATTTTCCTCAGCTCAAGCTCCCCAACCCTCAGAAAGCAGCATGGTGTCACAGAAGGCAAAGTACATTTAAAGTCACATATTCAGGTTTCGGTCTCAGCTCTGCTCTTATTTAACAGCTGTGTGAACCTGGGCAAACTACTCAGTCTCTTAGTCTCAGTTTCCTCAGATATAAAACAGGGATGCTACAAACCTGTTGTAAAGACCAAATGGGCCAGGTATGGTGGCTCACGCCTGTAATCCCAGCAGTTTAGGAGGCCGAGGTGGGCAAATCATTTGAGGTCAGGGGTTCAAGACCGGCCTGGCCAACATGGTGAAACCCCATCTCAACTAAAAATACAAAAAAAAATTAGCCAGGTGTGGTGGCCTGTGCCTGTAATCCCAGCTACCTGAGAGGCTGAGGAAAAAGAATTGCTTGAACCTGGGAGAGGCAGAGGTTGTAGTGAGCTGAGATTGCCCCACTGCACTGTACTCCAGCCTGGGCAACAGAGGAAGACTCTGTCACCAAAAAAAAAAAAAAAAAAAAGGTTGGGAGAGGTGGCTCACGCCTATAATCCCAACACTTTGGGAGGTACCAGTGAGCCGATCGCCTGAGGCCAGGAGTTTGAGACCAGCCTGACCAACATGGAGAAACCCCATCTCTACTAAACATATAAAATTAGCCAGGCATGGTGGCGCATGCCTGTAATCTCAGCTACTCGGGAGGCTGAGGCAGGAGAACTGCTTGAACCCAGGAGGTAGAGGTTGTGGTGAGCTGAGATCATGCCATTGCACTCCAGCCTGGGCAACAAGAGCGAAACTTTGTCTCAAAAAAAAAAAAGAAAAAAACAAAAAAACCAGCAAGTAACTTCTTAATTGGATGAAATGTGAAAGCACTTTGTAAAAAAACTGAATGTCAGCCAGGCGCAGTGGTTCATGCCTATAATCCCAGCACTTTGGGAGGCCGAGATGGGCAGATCACAAGGTCAAAAGATTGAGACCACCCTGGCCAATATGGTGAAACCCTGTTTCTACTAAAAATACAGAAATTAGCTGGGCGTGGTGGCGTGCACCTGTAGTCCCCACCTACTTGGGAGACTGAGGCAGGAGAATTGCTTGAACCTGGGAGGCGGAAGTTGCAGTGAGCCAAGATCGAGCCACTGCACTCCAGCCTGGTGACAGAGCAAGACTCTGTATCAAAAAACAACAAAAAAAATTAATGTCATATTTGAACATCATGAAATTTGGCATTCCTGCTCCTGGAGTTGGGTAGAAATTAGAACTCCAGGCTGGGCATGGTGGCTCACACCTGTAATTCCAGCACTTTTGGGAGGCTGAGGTGGGTGGATTGCTTGAGCCCAGGCAGTCAAGACCAGCCTGGGAAACATGTCAAGACCAGCCTGGGAAACATGGCAAAACCCTGTAGCTGTCAAAAAAAAAAAAAAAATTAGCCAGGCCTGGTGGTACACACCTATAGTCCCAGCTACTTAGAAAGCTGAGATTGCACCATTGCACTCCAGCCTGGGTGACTTCTTGAGACTATCTCAAAAAACAAACAAACAAACCAATAGTGTCCCCCCAGCTTCTGATATTCTTTAAAAAGAAAAAAAGAAAAACTCCTTGGATATTTCAAAAGAAATAAATACATACTGAGATACTTGAAGTGTTGAAGGTCTTGGCCATGAAGTACTCCCCCCAGTCCCCCAGTGCTTTATAGCAAACTTATTTATGGTGATGGGGGATAAAAGCAACGTAACAAACCTATGGATCACTCAAATGCTTCGTTAGTTACTAGGCTGTCTCCTTTCCCATTCCCACTGTTATAGATTTACTCAACAAATGGAATGAACTAGTTTCCTGTCACTCTCATACCCATTCTCTTGAAAAGTTAGGAAAAAGGTTGGGAGTAGGTAGGTAAAGGGGCCAGGAGAGTTGCACAGCAAATCATGACCCATTAAACAATTTACCACACTTCACCTTCCTATTACATTTCTCGTGTTTTTCTCAGAGGGCTTAATTTTAACTTCTTAGAGGAAGTGACATCTAGAGAAGACCTTTCATTTAGAGAAAGTAGGATGAGTTTCCTGACACCTCTCCTGGGGTTGTTCTTATCCAATATATTTCTATCACTGCAATTCCACCTCCTCTGTGTCTATCTCTTTTCCACTTCTGTCCAGAGCCAGGCACCTACCTGGGTTTTGGAGTACACAGAACCCGAGATATCTGGCACGCCCGTGTTACTGGAGGTGACTGAAACACCTGAGGGAGGAGGAAACAGACAGGAGGATTAGCTCAGCTAGCTGCCTGGCCCTTATTCCTGGGATGAGGTGATAGCTGTAGCCTTCCTAGCTATAGCACTGCAAGGGAATTTTGGTAGGTTTTCCAGCTTCAAGTTAGTCCTGAGAAGTAAGAATTCATGACACAAAAAGCTCCCTAAGGGTTCTTTGGCCCTTTCCAGGTGTGTGTTGAGTATACATGTAAGTTGTTTTTTGGTGGGCAAGGGGATATGAGCAAACCTTACTAGCATATACCATTTTCAAAAAACTTCTGTACCAAAGTCTAGCAGGAATATAATAAACTTTTAATTTTAACGTCCGTTTCAAATCAATCCACTCAAACTCCACTCAGTTGTATTCCTGGAGACTCAGGTAGTCTGGCCCTTTCTCTTCCTGAAGTGCCATTTCTGGGCTCAAAATCCATGCCTCCACTGCATAAGTACTAAAGGAGCAGTCCACTTTAATCCCCAAGGGCACTCATTCTCAGAGCCTTAGCTCAGTGAGTCCAGCTTCTTTCGTCTTGGAGCATCTAGGATAAATCTTTAAACTTAAGATGTAAAGGCCTGGCATAAAGACAAACTCCCATGCACACAATTTAAGCCTGAGTGCAGTGGGGTGGGGAGGGATAGGTAGACAGGAGTAGGCCATCACCTATAGCCTAAGTGGAACACAAAAACCACACGTCATTTTCAGTATACAACTTCAGCTTTTCCATAAGATAAAAGCTCTAACCCATACCCCAACTCGCACATTCCTGTTGAAAAATTCCCTACCAATCTCTACAACTTTAAGGAGACCAGAGTAGTACCACATCTCATTTTAATGCGTACTCCTCAAACAAATACTCATACTATATACTCTACCACCTGAATAATAAGGCATTGGGTCAAGGAGATAGGAAAAGCCATGGAATAATCTAGCATCTTTTCAACTTTCCATTTTTAAACAAAAATTTGAAGAAAAGTAATTCAGGAATATAAAGCATGATTTTAAAAAGATACATTAGTTCTTACAAAAATAAAATGAAGCTTCAGAAAAACTCTGCCTGTCTATGCTCTTGGATCTTTCCCCTCAGAGGTACACATCCCTTCTCCTCTGCTGTCAGGAACACTGACGGAAAAGTGTTTTAAAAGCACTGTACTAGAGTGGCCAACTCACAAATAAGGAATCCTCCATTCATCCGCAATTCAAACTCCAGAACCCGAATCCTCCCAGTGCCTCAGACAAAGGCAGCCTTCCACTTAGTCCACCTTGAACAGTCACTTTCGAAGTGGTAACCCTCCCAACATCCTAAGTCCAGATAGTTCCTAGGAAAAATAACAGAACTACAGAAAACCAAGCAAGAGAAAATTCTTCATCTCAAAAGCATCAACTCTCTATAATTTAAAGACACTGAAGTAAAAGAAGGGAATGATACAGGAATATCTTGAGGAGCTAACGAGGTATTTCTTCCGTTCATTTTTCAAACCTGAAGTGCCCATCTGGCAAACCACTGGGTAACAAGCCTAACTTTTAAGAACAGGAAGTTCGGTTATGGAAAAGGCTTAAGCTAATAAGTTCATGTGGAAGGGTTGAGAGTAAAGGTGGAATAAACAGGATATAAGTAGAACATTTTTAAAACAAACCAAGAGACAATTTATCTTTACTGCAAAGGCAAAAAACAAACAAACAAAAAAAGCACACTTGGTCACCCTCTGCAAAGTGAGGCTAGGCTGCCTATATTGGATGGAAGAAATGACTAACTGGATTCTCAAGCTCGGTGGTAGGGAGGAATTCAGCTCTAGTGTGCTCCTACCTGATCTCATTCTTTCCAGAGTTAGGCTAAAAACAGCTTCTAGTCCAGAGCCCTTCTCTTGGATATGAAGTTGAAGGGACTGGGAATACAGGAACCATAATACTCTGTAGTGGTCATAACAATCTCAATTAGAGTATTAGAGATCTAGAAAATAATGGGTACTGATTTCACTACCCCTCACCAATTATTAGAAAGATCTTCAGGCTACAGAGTTCTCTTGCTCTCCTTCCAATAACAACACCCCCTACTTATCCCCAAACAGAGACAATACCAATACCATGTGGGCAGCAGGGAAGAGAAACATGAATTGATCTCTCCCAGCATGGCAGCCCCTGGGAAAGGTGGTCACACTCCACAGAGCAAAATTACTCCAAAGGGCTGAGAACAAATGCAAGGAAAGCTGAATACTTTGGTTTCTAATCAACCCAGGGTGGTGATCTCACTGTCCACATTAACTTTATATATAAACAAAGGGCTAATGGTGTATACTAGTTGGACTGGGAGAGAATCAGCATTTCCAGTCAAGATGCCTCACCAAACCACTCCCACATATCCTTAGCTTATACCCACAAATGCAAAACTGATAATCCACGATCTCTGAAAAGCCATCAAGGGACTAAGAACAATGTTCCAGGCTAGCACAGTCTCCACAGAGCCTGAGTCATCAACTAGCTGATCACTAATGACTTTATCAGATCTCAGCCACTTGGCTTTTAGGAACCAGATGTGGGAATTAAACTTTGGAAGATACTTCCCTAACAGCTCTGAACACTATCTCTTTTGCCTTTCACCAGGACATGACACTCCAAACTTTCTTGTCCTTTCCCCACTGCTTAGGTAAGAGGCAAAGGAAAGATCTAAATGGAAAAATGAAGCAACATAAGCATGGAGAATCAGGGATTTCTACAAATAGTTTCCTTTACCAACCAATCAACCGGCTGGAAACTGAGGCTATTTCCCCTCCCCCCACCTTCATAAAACCAGCATACTGAAAAATAATAGTTCTTTGGCTATGCTGGATTTTGATTAAAAAGGCCACCCTCCACCCTTCATCCACAGCACAGCATTGGTTCCTAGTGTCCAGAAAGACATGCACGGAAAGAACGCCAGAGTTAGCTAAAGAAATACCACAGTTTATTGAAGACTACAAATATTTTTGTTACAAGTTGAAACTACATGCCTTCCATAAATCAAAAGCAACAGCAGGTGTGTGCATGGATGCTTCGAAGGTGCTGCACCGCTCGAACTTGAAATGGGTAAGACAGGGTCAGACACATGGGGGAGAGGGAAATGGGGGAGGGGCAAGTTCAAAAGCCCAGAAGGTATCCACCAACTCATTTCCCCAAGCCACGCAGGCCATGGCCTCAGCTCAGCAGGCTCTCCTCAGTGGTCTGGTTTCTGAAACAAGACTTCAGTGCAAATTTATACACACACACAAAACACAGCCCCCAGCCTTGGGCCAAATTAGCTCTCAGCCGTCCAGAAATGCTTGTAAGGGGGTGGATATTTTCTTCCTAAAAGGAATCAAATACATAAAAATAAATGAATGGAATAACAAAAGCCCTTTGCGGGGTTGGGAACTGGGGGTTCTCAAGGGCTGATATAATACGTTCCTGAATTCTTAAGGGAGGCAAGAAGCTGGGATTTCTAGAATCAGGTATGCCAATTCTCTAATATTATCAATTACCTGCCTCTTAAAATTCGTTAACCTGGTTCAACTAAGACTTCAACCTAATGTCCTCAGAATGGGGCCACCATTCCAATTCAAAAAGCTTATAATCCTCCCCACCAAGGACTAGGGTGGACCCTACTCAGTGAGATGGGTGGCCACAAGGAGTCTACATATTATTAAATCTCAATGGGGCTTCTCAGGAGTTGTTTAACTCGTGACCCACTCTAACTCATACAGCACAGTTGAAAGCTCCACCTGGCTGTCAGTTCCTAGACCTTACTGCCTACTGTCGTCTTCCCAGTTATTGGAAACCGTGGGCAACTGACCCACCCAGAGCCCACATAAGGGTGAAGAAAACATGCTGCTCTATCTAAAGCACCATGAAATTGTAACTGAGCTGATAGTTTTGAAGGACAACTCCCATCCCCAACCCTAAGCAGTCAGAGAAACCTGCTCCTCTTCTATTCATCTACAAGTCACTGAAAAAGCAGAATTACATTATTCAAAGATTCCTTCTCATTCCCTGTCCTCCAAAAGTAGAGCACAGATCTCAGGTATGGAAGCAAGGGAGAGGCTAAGTATCTTTTAGGTAAGTACCCATCCAGAGGATTCCTGCAATTCGCTCCCTGCCATCACATACGCAAACAGACTTTGCAAAGAGACCAGCCATACAAATAAAGGAACCTAAAGGCCCAACTCTCCCAGTCCGATTCCCAATCTATTGAGTAATAGTCATGCCTACTCCTTTTTCTCCACAGTTTAGGTCTTCTAGCTAGGGAATAAAAAAGGACACAGAAGTAGTACTACAACGTGATTTAAGCCAAACCTACCATAGTCTGTTAGCTATGAACCCATTTAATCCTTCTACTCAGTGAATATACCCCCTTTTGTACTGTCAGTGCCATACATATTAATACTTGCCTCCACTGACATTTCAGCAGAATCTTGGGGCTCCTTGCCCTATTTCCCACCCACACTTTTGGCCATCCAACATATTCTAAAAGCCAATACATACTCTCTTGGGCATTCCCATCACAAATAGTGGACACACATCCTAGTATCAAGCTCCTCTGTTGGTGCTGCTCCCACAGATACCCAAGTCAGTCAAGCATTAACAATCATACCCAGGGTAGTGGCACACCCTCACCAACCCCATTTTCTCAATCACCAAGTCTTCCTCCCTGAAATTTATCCAGTAACACCCCACAGCTACCACTGAGCCAGGGACAAGGTCAGCTTACCAGTGTTGTATCCATGAGACCCATATCCACTTGGCTGTTGGAAAGGGGTGGCCGATGCATTCACACTGACATTCACACCATGCTGCTTGGAAGAGGTAGGAGCCACCTAAAGAGCAAAAAGGCCAGAACTGCAGTGAAATAGCAGCAGAATACCATCTGTCCCACTTGTCCTGCTTCAGGGACTGGACATTCAGATGGCTACCTATCCTGATGCTTAGTGAAATTAGCTCCTAATAGTTCCAGAATCTACCGATGAAGTCAAGAAATGGTAGTTTGGAGAAGAAAAAGGGGCAATGGCAGCAGGGAATGAATGAATCTGAGTGAAGCAAAGCTGTATGGTATCATATTCTCCCTTTGGCAAATTCTAAGACTAGGCAATCCCTATCCTAATTCCACCAATTCCAGCCCCATTACCCCACCACCCTGCATCAGACCAAAAACAGGCCAGAGATGGAAACTGTTCCTCCTCATCCATTATTAAAGAGTCATCCATCCTTAAAAGCAGGTAGGATAGTGTCCAGGGCTAGGATCCTTCACCACAAGGAGTGACCAAAGCAGGTACTCACAGGGAACACAGCAGGCCCATACTGGAAGGTGCTGGGGAGGCCCGGGACCCCTGTATAGTATGGCAGGCTGGTGTAACTGTAGCCAGGAGGCAGCGCCGGGTTCAGGAATGTCTGCTGCGTGGTGTGGTGAGTCTGCGTCTGGTTCTGTTGGGGTTGGGCCAAGGTTGTGGCTGGGGCTGGGGAGGAGGCATCCCCACGGCCGAACTTTGTGAGGTCACCTGTGACAGGAGAGGCTAAATGTACCTGCCTCTTTAACCCCAATACCAACGTAGAATTACCTCTTCTGGTTTCATATGATTCCAGGAGATCCTGTTCAAAGACTGTTAAAGTTCAATTCCTTGAATTACATTTCTTAGTGGCTCCAATAGTGTTGGTCAGCATACACTTAGCACAGTTGGAAGTCAAGATCTATTGTTGAATAACTGTGCAGACACAGTCATTCACAGTTATGGCAGAGACAGGCTCTCGGAATAAGGTACCTGCACAATTTCTCTGCCCACTTATGTTCTCTTTCATCTTCCCCCTTCTTCCCTTCCCTCTTCTCCATGGGGAATACCCCCATGCTAGATTTGAAGGATAATGATGAATCAGGGAAAATGGTAAGTCAATGAGGACAATGACAGGTCAGGTAGAAGACGGCCCCAAGCCTAGCAAGGCAGTGAGACTGCCACTGTGAGCAGCATAAAGGGGCAGAGATGAGCAGAGAAGACCACATCAACCACTGTACTTCCTAGAAAAAGCTTAAAACTAAGTCAAGATATGGGGTCTTTCTATGTTGCCCAAGCTGGTCTTGAACTCCTCGGCTTAAGCAATCTTCCCACCTCAGCCTCCCAAGTAGCTAAGACTACAGGTGTGTGCTATCACGCCTGGCTAAGGTATCATCTAGAAATCATAAGGAGACAACAGAAAGTGGGATATATAAGAAAAGCCATGACATGCCCAACTTTAGCAGGATTCTGAATCTACTAATCCTGATTTATCACATCCCTTCTTGCTATCCATCAGGTTTCTGCCATCAATCCCAACACTATCTCCCTTTTTATTTATCTAGCCCCAATCCTACCAGAATAAGGGTTGCTGGCCAGGCTACCATCCCTCCCAGTCAGTGGAGTAGTGGGTGTGGGAAATGGGATGCTGTAGTAATCCTAGAAGAGAGAGAAAAAAAAGAGCAGAGATTCAATCTCACTCATTTCGCAGCATGAGAATTATTTCCAGAGAGGAAGAAACAGAAGAATGTGAGAGTTGTGCAATTCATCCAGTCACTGATTAAGCTGGCTACAGTTAGCACAAACTCCACATTACTCTTGCATACACTGTCCCCCCTACCTGACCATGAGCACAGTCAGGCAAGGTCTACGGGTATGCCCATTTGAGAATATATCAAAGTCCAACAGGACCAATATTTTCAACCCTCTAGGTGTCATCCCTGCCAGTTTACATGAAGCTTATTCCACTGAGAAAACAGATCATTCCATAATTTAAAGTGTGTGGGACAAACAAAAAGCACCCTGAGAGCTCCAGGGCTATAGATTAGCTCTGGGGTATAGATTAGGTTAAAATATATTTACTAAGATGTCACAACTCTGATTTAAAAAAAGAAAAAAAAAAAGTTACCTTCTGTTGGAAAGCCTCCCCCAAATCCCTATATTCTAATATGCCTTAAATCAGAGTGTATGGAGGACTGGGATGGGAAAGAGCTATCTCTGTGACTTATTAACTGAACATTTGAGATAATTCTCCCAACACTAATTTTAAGATCACTTTTTTCCCCAAAGCTTTACCCCACATACTCACCAATGGAAATCTTGTCTGAAGCATCTGCAAGTCATCATAACCATATACTTGTGGCTGAAAGATACAGACATATAACAATAATGGGAACTGGTCATGATGTTAGCAAACCAAGGAGCTAAGAGACAGACTAATTCAACAGAACATTCATCCTCATTCTGGGTTAGAACAGGACACAGATTATTTCCTTCAGTTTTATTTAAGGGAAAAGCAGTAAAGTACAAAGAGATTAAATGATTCATGAAAGGTCTTGAAGCTTTCCTTGAACTAAATACTATTGATTCTAGTAGGCTGGCTTCTTGACACCAATAGAGTAAACACAAATTATACACGAACCATCAGTTTTACTCTCTATTCTACAAGTCTCTGTCTCTTACACTCTTTAAAATCTGGCTTAAAATTGATCTCCTCCAGAAAGAATATTTTACTTTTCTCTAATTTCAGGGTTTTAAGGTACTGACTACACATTAAAAATGTGTAACTGTGTTATTTGGATGTATCATTGGTATGAAATTTATCTAGACTTCGTCTATGAGGGCAGAAACAGATATCTTTTAAAACTTTCTCATATACCCTTCATCTTAACAGATACCAAATACTTAAAGGTCCCAGAAGATACACAACGGCAAAAAGCTGCTACTAATGTCAGCCTTATTCTCACAGTCCCAGATTGAGTCAGGAAACTATTCTCTGACCAGGCCAGACTAACAAACACACTCAGAGAAAATAATTCTTGGGACCAGGAGCAGTGGCTCAGGCCTATATATAACCTCAGTTCTTTGGGAGGCTGAGGCAGGAGGACCACTTGAGCCTGGGATTTTGAGACCAGCCTAGGCAACATAGGAAGACCCTGTCTCTAAAAATTTTTTTTAAACCTGGCTTTTGGCTTCTGAGGTCTAGAAGCTGTGTTTTAAACAGATATTCTCATCACACATATACACACATGTTGTACACACACACGTGCATACATGTGTGCACCATAAACCAGAGCAGATACACAATAGAGGGGTTGGCCTCAGTTTAGTCCTTTAGCACTTTTTCCAAAACTGCAAAGATTAAAAAATCGGTTTGCTTACATGTGGCAATCCCTCATTTACGTTATACCTTAATTACAGTTGACCCTTAACACAGGTTTGAACTGCACACTGTTTACATATGAATTTTTTCCAACCAGACACATAGATCAAAAATAGTCACATTTGCAGAATGTAAAACCCATACACATGGATTCCACAGAGCCAACTGCAGGACTTCAGTATGTCCAAGTTTTGGTATTCACAGGGGTCCATCTGAAGCCAGAGGTAAAAAAGAGTAGCCACAGCATCCTCACCTTTTGAAGAAGATTCTTTAGTCCCACTTACCGGATAGGCATGTAACAGCCCTGGAGCCATAATATACGGATTAGGCAACAACGGCGGGACCCCAGGAGGGAGGTTGGGAGGAGCTTTTCCTAAAAGAGAAATTACATTTTAATCCCATCACACAATTACTTACCTCCTCCATCCCAGAGGAATGCCATCTGCTTACGCAAGGCTACCTGAAGTCGTAGCAACTGAGCTTCGAGTCGAGGCTGTGACAGTGGAGTTGCTGCCTAGGCTGAGACCCAGACTACTGCCACTATTGAGACTGGAGGAGACACTGACCACTGGGGGAGGTGCAGAGACTGTGCTGGATGTGGTGGAAAAAGTGCTGGAGGAAGAATGGAGATTCGCCTCACTCTCCACACTTGTGTGCTTCAAAGGGGGAACAGTGGAAGAGATAAGAAGAAAAGAGATCAGCATCACAGGTCAAAAATAAGACAATCCCTTCTGCTGAATATATTATGTCAACTTCCTAATTAAAGAGTCCAAGTAGGGAAGGTACCAAAGTACACTCTGTTAAAGTAGTTAGAAATAATTTCCAGCTACATATTCCTCAAGACTTATCTGGCAAGAATGGTAACAGGCTCACTGCACATCATCCTGTTCAGAAAGACATCAAAGCAAACGGAGACAGATTCCCCAGAGATTAACATTTGTTGATAAAGCGACAGAGATAGTTGAGATGTAAAAAATATATCACAGCTTTCTGTCTCCTACCTTTCTTTACTAGTTGAGACCAGTTTGTGGACCAGGAAAAAGTACACATTCTGACTTTTTTTTTTTTTTTTGGAGACAGCATCTCATCCTGTTGCCCAGCCTGGGGTGCAGTGCTGCAATCCTGGCTCACTGCAACCTTGGCCTCCTGGGCTCAAACAATCCTCCCACTTCAGCCTCCCAAGTAGCTAGGACTATACTAGCATACTACCATGCTCAGCTAATCTTTAAAAAATTTTTTGTGGAGATGAGGTCTCACTATATTGCTCAGGTTGATCTCAAACTCCTGGGCTTAAGCAGTCCCCCTGCCTTGGCCTCCGCAAGTGTTGGGATTACAGAGGTGAGCCACTACACCTGGCCAGAATTCTGACTTTAAACCTGAAACTGTATTTAAGTAGAGGTTCCTAAAGGAGCCTTAGCCCTCATGTCTCCCCAGACTTCTGGCAAATCTGAGACTTTTGTCCAAAATGGGTCCTTCCCTTTACAAGCTCAGCTTAATTTTACTAGTAGCTGCTACAAATCAAAACAATAAAATTGACTCTTGGACCAAAAGCTCTCACCTGGCATCTACTTTCACTAAAATGTCCAGCCTCACACTGATTCTTTTCATAACTCATGTTTGGCATACCCAAGACCAAGGAAAGAGAACAGCTCTACCAGTTAGAAAGGTATGTTCTTCCAGAATTTATTAAAGCATACAAAGCCCAACTATATATTCAGCAGGGAAAAAAAGTCAGAAAGTCACTTTCAGAGCTTTTAGGAATGGCACAGAGCTCAATATTTATGGATTCTTCTGCCTCTCTTGGCTTCCTAACATCCCTTTACTCCTTTTCCTGTACCCTCAAATCAATTATTTTGCCACCTCATGAAGAAATTTTCAATAATTCTCTCTTGGGACAATCTCAGGGTTGGATAGTTGTAAGTGTAAGAAAACCACACATCCCTCTCAGCATCACACTTACCAAAAGAGTGGATGTTGAAGTGCGCCCAGAAGATGTTGATGATGAAAGGGTATTCTGCTGGGTAGATAACGTGCTGTCAGGAAAAAAAGAGGTTATCATCAGCCACAGTGCTATTGTTACCTGACCTGGAGCTTCAGTCAAGAAATAAGAAAAAAAGACAGACCATGGGACACCAAGGACGTCTGAGATCATACGTTAAGCACAATGGCCAGCCAAGGGTAGTGAGCGGTTAAAGCAAAAGTGGATGTTGAAAGGGGAAAATTAAAACAAGCCTCCTCTGTCTTCACTTCCCACAGTTCTGAGGTCACCCACTTACCACAAAAGCAGGGCTAATGTGGTCTCTGCCAGGTCAAGGAAATAAGAAAGAACCAGAGAGCTCTGTTATTGCTATTCACCAACCCCAACCTCCATCCTCACCCCAAATCACCTGCTGTGTTGTGTGGTGGTAGTATTTGGAATCTCCTCACTGTGGCTCAAGCCACCCAAGGAGGATGAGTGCTGATTGGTTGTTGTCAGTAAGGAAGCTGCAGATACCGTTTCATTGAGAGGGGGGATGCTAGAAGTGGAAGGTGAATCAGATTTCACTGCAGAGCCTGTAGCACCTAGAAATATCGAAGAAAGGAATTCCTCTCATCAGAAAAAAGGGAGTGTCTATAAAGAGGTGACTACAGTCCAAGGCTTCCCCAAAGAAAGGAGTGTGTTATTTAACAATGGACCATATTAAGTAGAATCTTTTTTCTTTAATGCTGAGAATTACACAGCATGGGTCTCATTTGTCCAGTGAAGGGAACTAATGAATTATTACCATTTTAAAATAGAAAACCGGAAACTTAGAGGGGAACAGCTTGAAGAACACTCACCTTCAACAGATTGTGTGGTCTGTAACTGCGTGGCCTGCACAGAACTGAAGCCATTCTGGTAAAAAAAATAAAAAGGAAAACAGAAGAGCAAGAAACAGACAAACTCATGTGAATGAGGCAAGTTAACACTGACTCAGCTTTATTTTGGTCAACAAATCTTTAGAAGAAACTCTGTAAGTTAACAAAAAAGATTAATATTAATATAATGCAAACTATCCAAAAAAACCATAATAGCAACAAAAATTAAACAAAACTGAGACATACTAACACTATGTGACCAAAAGCAATAGAAAGAAACCCCACAAACTGCTAAAGACACCCCAAACCTAAAATAGATACAGGAAAGGCCTAAAGTCCACATCCAGTAATTTCTGGGGAAGGACGTGAGTATGAGAGTCCAGCAACACCACCTATTCCCGCTGGCTGCACCTGACAGTCACTCCACATCACCTCCAGCACATGCTGTCTCCGTCTCCCTCACCATGCCAGGACATGGTGAGGTCTACTGACAGGCGCCCAGAAATCTGGCAATCACATCTTCCCAGAAGACAGGACAAGCACTTGAGGCTGATTCTACTAGAGACAATAAATTTTTGGTATAAAGAGAACGGTTTCCTGGCTCATCAGTCTCCCAGTTTGCTGTTAAGAACTTTTAATTCACTGACCACAGATATGTGCCTTTTTCAACTTCTCAATCACTACTTCCAAAGTTTCTTAGCACCAGTTGCTAAAAAGTAAATCACTAATATTTAAGGGATTTTTGCCCCCTATTCTCCTAACCAATTCCCAGGGGTTCATGAAACCACTACCTTTGCCTGAGTCAGGTCCTTTTGGGGTGATGAAGAGATGGAGCTGGGGTACCGCCGAGTCTGTGTGGATCTCTGTTCATAAAGAGGGCCCTGAGCATTATTTTGGGAGGTATAGGTTGTCGACTGAATTGGGCCACTCTGATAACCAGACTCCTGACTCTGGTTAGATGAAATTGTAGATGAAGATTCACTGTGAAAAATGAAGAGAAATCTCAGAGAAACAAAATAGAGCAGATCTACTGATACTAAGGAAATGGTGGAGATCTACTAGTGAAATAACTTGATTTCAATCAAGAAGAATTTTGGTAGATTCTAATAAAAGAATCTACCAAAATTTTCTCTTGGTAACACTAGGAATCTCCACTTTCTATAGTGCCAGGGACCTGAATTAAGAATTAATCTTAAAAACATCTTCAAGGAAGAGAAAAGTCCCTTGGTTCCCCGCTACATTCTGCTGTTAAAAGAAAAAGTGGTGGCCAGGCGCAGTGGCTCAGGCCTGTCATCCCAGCACTTTGGGAGGCCAAGGTGAGTGGCTCACCTAAGGTCAGGAGTTCAAGACCAGCCTGACCAATGTAATGAAATCTCATCTCTACTAAAAACACAAAAATTAGCTGGGCATGGTGGCATGTGCCTGTAATCACAGCTATTTGGGAGGCTAAGATAGGAGAATCACTTGAACCTGGGAGGCAGAGGTTGCAGTGAGCCGAGATCTCACCATTGCACTCCAGCCTAGGCAACAAGAGCGAGACTCCGTCTCAAAAAAAAAAAAAAAAAAAAAAAAGAAAGAAAGAAAAACTGGCTAAAATGTCAGTATAAAGAATACGCTATTCTTGGTCCCCTCTATACATTATAATGTGGCACAGGAAAAGCCATCTTTTGTTCACACTCATTTTAGGGAATTCTGAGCTCTAGGCTCCCTCAAGAACCATATAAAATTTGGGCTGGGTGCGGTAGCTCATGCCTGTAATCCCAGCAGTTAGGAAGGCCAAGGAATGTGGACTGCTTGAGGTCATGAGTTCTAGACCAACCTGGCCAACACGGTAAAACCTCATCTCTACTAAAAAATACAAAAATTTGCTGGGCATGGTGGCCGGTGCCTATAATCCCAACTACTCGGGAGGCTGAGGCTTGAGAATCGCTTGAACCCAGGAGGCAGAGGTTGCAGTGAGCCGAGATCATGTCACTGCACTCTAGCCTGGGCAAGAGTGAGACTCAGTCTCAAAAAAAAAAAAAAAGAAAAGAAAAAAAGAACCACATGTGATTTTAAATTACTTGATTCCACATCCTAAAGCAAAAATAAACAAAAAAAAAAGATTTAAAATTACTGACAGAACTCTCCTGAGAGAAACTTTTTAGAATATTCAAATGCACTTGTGGCAATTATGACACAACAGATTTAGAATAGGGCCAGAAATTTGTATTTTTAAATTCTAAGGGTTGTGGAAAAATATCCTAGTCCCCCAAAAATCCATCCAGGATTTTCTTCTGCTTAAGATGGCCCTCCTTGATGGCTACCAGAGGGCCTATACATTTAGTAGAGTTTAGCTGTGAATCTGTCTGGTGCTAAAGTTTTTCTGGTTGGTAGGCTTTTTATTAATGATCCAATTTTGAAATTCATTATCAGTCTGTCCAGGGATTTAATTTCTTCCTAGTACAATCTTTTTAGATTGTGTGTTTCCAGGAATTTATTTCTTCTAGTTTTTAAAATTTGTGTATATAGAAGTGTTTAGTCTTTTTTTTTTTTTAATTTCTGTAGGATTGGTGGTTCTACTGGAAAAATTGCTTTTAATTTGTGCAACTGCTAATGTTTCCTCTACCTGGCTGTGTACAGGCTCCTTCTTAGGAATTCAAAGTTACATTCTTCACAGGCCTAAGTCCCACACTACTAAACGGGCTGAAGAAGTGCCAACAGCACTTTAGTTGTGGCAGATGCCAAGGTATTCTGTTAGAGGCACTGTACACATCTTTCATAACTGTTCTTGGACATTCTACAAGTACCCAAGGGACATTTTTTTTTTTAAGAGACAGGGTCTTGCTCTGTTGCCCAGGTTGAAATGCAATGGCACAATCATCATGGTGTTGAACTCCTGGACTCAAAATGATCCTCCCACCTTAGCCTCCAGAATTAAGAAGCTCGTACTATAAGCATGTGCCACCAAGCATGGCTAATTTAAAAAATTCTGTGGTAGCAACAGGGACTCACTATGTTGCCCAGGCTGGTCTTGAACTCCTGGCCTCAAGCAATCTTCCAGCCTTGGCCACCCAAATTGCTGGGATTACAGGTGTGGGCCACAGCACCCAACCCCTAAGGGGCATATTTCTACCTGTTTAATTACAGATAACCCTAATAACAATATTTTAAAGCACTCAACAAAATGCTATGATTGACTATGTCCCCCCTCACCCATGCAGAGGCTTGGTCTCTCCAGAGTTCTAGAAATCACCCAGAGATTTAAAAAGTAGTAAAAGGTTATTAAGAGTGGTCTTATGGTTAATGTTTCCTCTACCTGGCCGTGCTGGTATACAGGCTACTTGGAGCCTGGCTTGAAGAGGCGCTCGTGGTGGGGGTGGACTCATAATCAGAAAGGACAGGCTCTGACCCAAACTGCAATGCCCCAAACTGCAGATTTAGCCCTGAGATATCTGCTGAGCCAGGCATCTCCACAGCCAGAGCAGGAATCTATAGAGAAAGGTGAAAAAGAAGAGAAAGTAATGGTCTTAATACAACCTTACTAAAGACTAAAAAAAAAAAAACTTTCCCTTTAAATTTCCAAACTTACCCTTATAATCTCAATTCTCAAGCCCCAAACTCCTTGCCATAAGATGATATCTACCTAAAAGTCTAAGTACCTTAGAAGTCAAGGAGGCTTTTTTCTTCTGCTGTTTCAGTTTTTGCTGAGCTGGCTGAGGGCTAGAGGACTGGTTGTCTGAAGATCCAGGCGACATCTGTGGAGCCGATGTGGATTTGCTTGGCAGAGGAGAAGACGGAGGTGGAGGTGCAGCTGTGGAGGTAGCCACTGCGGGTGACTTCTCCTGAAGGAATACCTCCATCATGGTTGAAGATGGGGTAAAAGCCTGGCGCTTTGTAAAGGGGCTGTGCACTGTTGAATCATTTGGGTTCTTCAAATCTGCAAGAGGAAACCCAGTATATGAAGCCAGAGTTGCTGATGCATCTCAAGGAAATGCTATTATCCTGCACTAGCATCATGAATAGAGGCCTGCAAAAATCAGAAATTCATATAAACAGGTCCTCCTTTGGGGCTTAATCTCATTTCCAGAGGTGACAATCACAGGATTACATTTTTTTTTTTTTTGAGATGGAGTCTTGTTCTGTCACCCAGGCTGGAATGCAGTGGCACAATCTCAGCTCACTGCAACCTCCACCTCTGGGGTTCAAATGATTCTCCTCCCTCAGAGTAGCTGGAACTACAGGCATGCACCACCATGCCTCCCTAATTTTTGTGTTTTTAGTAGAGACAAGGTTCTCTCATGTTAACCTGGCTGGTCTCAAACTCCTGACCTCAAGTGATCCGCCCACTTCGGCTTCTCAAAGTGCTGGGATTGCAGGCATGAACCACCACACCTGGCCTACATCCATCCTTAAATAAAGACTTAATTAAATCAACACCATTACCCTGCCTGTGTAAGATAGGAATGCACAAACAGTCTAAGTTTAAAGTACCACAAGTTCTCACTTAATATCATCCATAGGTGCTTGGAAACTGGCTTTAGACAAAAACAATGCATGGCACATCTTTGAATAGCACTGTTTCCTTCAACATGATTTCATTATAATGTTGATGAGAAAAAAAAACTGGCCAGGCGCAGTCGCTCACGCCTGCAATCCTGTCACTTTAGGAGGCCAAGGCCAGTAGAACTATTTGAGACAGACCTGGGCAACATGATGTAAACACGTCACTACAAAAAAATTAAAAATTAGCCAGGCATGGTGGTACGAGCCTGTGGTCCCAGCTACTCAGGAGGCTCAGATAGGATTGCTTGAGCCCAGGAAGTTGAGGCTGCAGTGAGCCAAGATTGTGCCACTATACGCCAGTCTGGATGACAGAATGAGACCCTGTCTTTAAAAAAAAAAAGGTTATATATTATTTCACATAAAGTGGCAGTTTCCAAGAACCTATCAATGACATTAAGTCAAGACTTACTGTATAAGATTTTAAAATAGCCAAGCCTGTGAACGTAAAGGCAATGTTATTTCCAAACACCGAAGATAACTCTAGGGAGAATAATAATAATTTTTTTAAAACCCAATCAACAGACTGCAACTCTGTATATGTCAATTTTTTTTTTTTTTTTTTTTTGAGGAAAGCTAGCTATACACTAGTTCTGTAGCTCAGGCTAGTGTGCAGTTGTGCAACCTCAACCTCCTGGACTCAGGCAATCCTCTCGCCTCAGCCTCTGTAGTAGCTGGGACCACAGGTGCACGCCACCACGCTCAGCTAATTTAAAACAATTTTTTTGAGATGGAGTCTTGCCATGCTGCTCAGACTGTTCTAGAACTCCTAGGCTCAGGCTGTCTTCAGGCTTGAGCCTCCCAAAGTACTAAGATTATAAGTGTAAGCTACCACACCCAGCCTCTGAATCTGATGAGAAATATATAGCCTCAAATTTTATTATTTCCCACCTTTCTGAATTCAGCTTATCTGATTAGGGGAAATCCTCGTGGGAAGGTAACCAACTAGCTGCCCCTTTTCTTCACTTCAGGACACATTCTCCACCCCCTCCCCCTGCCAGCCTCTTGACAGTAATTGCTCCAGTGCTTTAAAGATTCAAGTCACTTCCCATCTTCTCACCATACTGCACCAGTGATGGGGATTGTGTCGTCGAGCCCATGTCCCAAGAGGAGGTGGTGGTGCTTCCAGACTGAGAATGCTGAGCTGCCAACTGAGCCAGGGCTTGAGCAGTCTTGAATTGCTCCAAGAACTGGGAGCCCGTAGTACTGCTGCCTTTAGCTTCACCGACATCACCAAATCCTTTCCCCAACATGCTCACCTGTAGATCAACAAAGAGATGACAAAAATTGGCAGCCAGTAACCTTCTTCAGCTACTCATAAAGACACTCATCCAGACAGAGAGCTAGTATACATCAGGCAAGTAAAGAATGCTACCAGAATGAGTACACAGCATAGTCCACTGAGTACAGGACCTAGAGTCAGACTGTCTTAGATTGAAATCCTGGCTGTGTAAGCTTGGAAAACTTATTTTTAATCTCTCTTTCCCTCACTTCCCTCATCAGAAAATAGGAATAAACGTAATACCTCATAAAGCCGTAGGAGGATTAAATAAAGCACTTGATACGTGCATAGCACATGGCAATCACTCAAAAAAGAGAGCCATTAAAACTTTATGTAAGTTTTATACCATCATTACTTCCTTCACCCTGCTTCTCAGGGATAAAATTCTACAACTGGAGAATTTTTAAATCAACCAATACAATTAACATAAATGTAATATAAGATTTTACTTTAGCCATTAAAGTCCTTGCCCTTCTCATTAAAAACCTCAAAAACAACTAACTGGAGCCTCATCTCGATGCTGCTGATAACTACCACAGAGGCAAGAAGGAAAAGTTAAAGGGCATCCCAACTTCTGCACTAGACAATCAAATAACAAGCCAGTATGATTTGTTTTCTCCGTGCAGATACAAGTTCTATAGCGTAATCACTGGGTCAGATGTGGTGGCTCACGCCTGTAATTGCAGCACTTTGGAAGGCCGAGACGGGCAGATCACCTGAGGTCAGGAGCTTGAGACCAGCCTGGCCAACATGACGAAACCCCGTCTCTACAAAAAAAATTCAAAAATTAGCCAGACATGGTGGCGCACACCGGTAGTCCCAGCTACTAGGGAAGCTGAAGCAGGAGAATTACTTGAACGTGGGAGGTAAAGGTTGCAGTAAGCCAAGATTGTGTCACTGCACTCCAGCCTGGACAATAAGAAGACTCCATCTCAAAAAAAAAAAAAGTTGTATATGGTAATCACTGCATGATAACCAGGCAAAATTTACTCAATGCTTTTGTGGGATTCCTGTCATTCCCTGACACTAAGTAAAACTATCAGCCTAGTCCAGAAAATCAATCTTGACTTGTCTTTTAAAACCTCCAAGGAGATTAAATCTTAGTCTTCATTACTTTATCATCTTCATCATCATCAACAACAAACAGTCCTTTCTTAAAAAACTAGAACGGGTCCAGTGGCTCACGCCTGTAATCCCAGCACTTTGGGAGCACAAGGCAGGCAGATTGCTTGAGCCTAGTTCAAGACCAGCCTGGGCAATATGGCAAAACCCTGTACACTAAAAATACAAAAATTAGCCAGGCATGGTGGTGGGCACCAGTAGTCTCAGCTACTCAGAAAGCTGAGGCAGGAGGATTACTTCAGCCTGGGAGATGGAGGGTGCAATAAGCCATGATCATGCCACTGCACTCCAGCCTGGGCCACAAGGCAACATTGTCTCAAAAAAACAAAAACAAAAAAACAATAGCCTGGGCACAGTGGCTCACACCTATAATTCCAGCACTTTGGGAGGCAGAGGTGGGCAGATCACCAGAGGTCAGGAGTTCTAGACCAGCCTGGTCAGCATGGTGAAACCCTGTCTCTGCTAAAAATACAAAAATTAGCTGGGTATGGTGGCCCGTGCCTATAGTCCCAGCTACTCAGGAGGCTGAGGCAGAACAGCTTGAATCCGGTAGGTGGAGGCTGCAGCAAGCCGAGACCACACCATTGCACTCCAGTCTGGGCACCAGAGCGGACTCCAACTCAAACAAACAAACAGTTTGTATAACTCAAGGTAAAAATTTTTTTTCCACTTCAGTCTATATCCCAAGATTATACAAAGCATTATATTAAAAAACAATGGGGTAGGCACAGTGGCTCATGCCTGTAATCCCAGCACTTTGGAAGGCTGAGGCGGGTGGATCACCTGAGGTCGGGAGGAGTTCAAGACCAGCCTGACCAACATGGAGAAATCGCGTCTCTACTAGAAATACAGAATTATCCAGGCATGGTGGCGCATGCCTGTAATCTCAGCTACTTGGGAGGCTGAGACAGGAGAATCACCTGAACCCAGGAGGCAGAGGTTGTGGTGAGCCAAGATCACATTACTGCACTCCAGCCTGAATAACAAGAGTGAAACTCCATCTCAAAATAAAATAAAATAAATAAAAGCAATGAAAATTACCTAGTGTTCATTGTATTATACATAAAAAGGAACTCCTTTGTTATTTAGCTCTATTAAATTTTCAGAGAAATTAATCCTCTAACATTTATTCTCAATGGAAAAGAAATTACATTACGTCACATATTGATTAGTACAAGTAATGCAAAAAACAGAAAAAATAGAACAGTATTTATATTTAGTTTTGATATTTTTACTTAAAAAAATTTTTTTAATGGAGTCTTGCTGTGTTGCCCCGGCTGGAGTGCAGTGGGACGATCTTGGCTCACTGCAACCTCCGCCTCCCGGGTTCAAGCAATTCTCTTGCCTCAGCCTCCCAAGTATCTGGGACTACAGGCGTATGCTGCCACTCCTGGCTAATTTTTTGTATTTTTTTTTAGTAGAGATGGGGTTTTATTGTGTTGCCCAGGCTGGTCACGAACTCCTGAGCTCAGGCAATCCCTCGCCCCGGCCTCCCAAACTTCTGGAATTACAGGTGTGAGCCACCGTGACCAGTCTAAAAAAATTTTTTTTAGAAACAGGGTTTCGTTCTGTCACCCAGGCTGGAGTACAATGGCACACTCTTGGCTCACTGTACTCTTGAACTCCTAGTCTCAAGCAATCCTCCCCCTTCAGCCTCCAGAGTAGCTGAGATTACAGGAGCGTGCCACTGTCCCCAGTTGAAAACATCTTTTAGATAGCAAAAGTCTGATTTGGTTATAAATTTTCACAATTCCAGACATTAAAAGGGCAATTAAGAGACTTAGATCACATAACCACATTTTCCAGTCATTTATCTTAAGGGTTGGTAGTTACTTCTCCTCATTACACCTTCTTACAACCTCTGTCCTATTTTCTTTCTTCTTTTTCTACTTAATCCCAATGCTCCTCTCCATTTCCCTTCTCCCCCCACCTCTTCTCACCTGTTACCTTTCCTATGTGGCAGGACACTGACCACCAAGTTACTACTAAGTTAACACACACACAAAAAAAAACATTTTAAGACAACAGTTAAAAACTGACAAGAGTTCTGAATTAGTAGCTAGCTTGGCAGTTTTCTAGTTAAAATAATTGCTCTAACTGGAAAAATAAAATTATACACACACACATGGTCTGCTTACCACTTACAACTTTAGTATCCCTCCATCAAAAAATAGGAGAGAAAAAGAACAAAAAAGCAGTACTTCTTAGGACTTACTGACTAGGAGAAAACTGGTACTCGCAGCATCTTTGTTTAGTTTAAATGATTCCTTTGATGCAGTTAATGACCTTGGATTTTTTTAAATGCTCTGAGTCAACAAGTACTGTGCCATAAATGCTCTAAGTTATTTATAATACCAGTACTGAAACCACACTTGTATAGCCACCTTTGGGAAGACAGGAAGGACAAGCGCTTTCATCCCCATTTACAGAGAAATGGAGACACAGCTAGTAAGTGGCCGAACTGGGAAGACCACAGGTTTCTGGAAGCCTTGTCTACAAATGTCTGGTTTAAGTAAATATATAAGACAATTCTGCCCCATCGAGAAATGGGGAACTGCTACAACCCCCCTTCACAGTTTAATAAGGGTTGCAAAAGGATTAAAATGTGTCGACAAGTTTATGTCATTGACTTTCTCTCAAGAGTAATAGCAAACAGTGTTCATTCAATACAATGAGTATTCAATAAATGATGTAACTTATTTTTATAAGAATATCCAGTCTGTCCAAAACTAAGTCCTCTCTTAGCGCTCTCCCCTATTACCCAACTTAAATATCTCTACATCCAAGTCTGCTTAAGAAGACAAAGAGGGTGCTTCACCTGCCCAAAACCTGACTGTCTTTGGAAGGACTGTGTATGTGTGCTAGGATTAGCAGGAAGGTTTGATTAGGATAAACCATGTTTCCTACTCACCATACTGTGATGAGAAAATGTGTTCCCTGAAGCAGGCTGTGATATGGCAGTCTGCTTCGAATTGCTGAACACCAGAGGCTGGGCCAGAGAAGGAGCCTGAGACGGATCCAGATTAGATGAATCATTCTCCATTGTAGATGGTGTCTTCCCCAGCAGAACAGCAAGGTCAATTCTATTGGGGAAGGGAAGGGATCTTGATGAATAATGACTGAACATGCTAACATTCCCCAATACTCAAATCAGATTAGATCAAAACAAAGCCACTTAATAGAGCTTCTTCTAAAAGGGCTCAAACACAAAGCCTTGAAATGCTTAACTTCCCAAAATAACCGATGCATAAGAGCCACTACAATATAGACCTGAATTCCACTGATGTTGCCAATAATAATGGTTAATTTTTAAGTGAAATTATTAATTTATGAAATATCAAATGCTAGTCTTAACACTGAAGCTCAATAACTTAAGCCAAAACTTCTAAGTACTTATCCATCATTTTAATACTGAATACCTGTCATTACTAATTCCTAAAATAGAAAACCATATACCAGGCTGGGTGTGGTGGCTCATGCCTGTAATCCCAGCACTTTGGGAGGCCAAGGTGGGCGAATCATGAGGTAAGTAGTTGGAGCCCAGCCCGACCAACATGGTGAAACCTTGTGTCTACTAAAAATACAAAAATTAGCCGGGCGTGGTGGTGCACTCCTGTAATCCCAGTACTCGGGAGGCTGAGGCAGGACAATGGCTTGAACCCAGGAAGCGGTAGTTGCAGTGAGCTGAGATTGCACCATTGCACTGCAGCTTGGCAACAAGAGCAAAACTCAATCTCAAGAAAAAAAGAACACCATATACCAGAACACTGGAATCTTCAAATGGCTTTAGAATAGGGACAGTTTGGGAGATATTTTTTCCCGCAATTTTCATAAAATTTCCTAAGTTACCTACAAGTATTATATATACTTGAGCTTTGCCTTGTTCCTGGCACAGAGCTCCTAAAACATTTAGAATTTCCTAAGTGATAGCGTCCTGTGTTACTCATAAAAAGCTTCTTTCAACCATACCTGAGTTTATGTTAATGAGGTGGGTCCCCAGATAGCTTCAGGATGAGGGTTGGTCACTAGAAAGACCAGATAAGGCTGGGCATAGTGGCTCACACCTATAATCCCAACACTTTGGAAGGCTGAGGTAGGCGGATCACTTGAAGTCAGGAGTTCAAGACCAGCCTGGCCAACATGGTAAAACCCCATCTCTACTAAAAATACAAAAATCAGCCAAGCGTGGTGACGGGCGCCTACCATCCCAGCTACTCAGGAGGCTGAGGCAAAAGAATTGCTCAAACACGGGAGGCAGAGGTTTCAGTGAGCCAAGATTGTGCCACTGCACTCTAGCCTGGGCGACAGACCGAGTCTCTGTCTCAGAAAAAGAAAGGTCAGGTAAGAGGGTTGGAACTTTCAGAAGCCCCTCCCAATCCCACCAAACTCCAGGGATGTACGGGAGGTGGCTATTAAGTCCAATCACCAACAGCTAATAATTTAATCAATCACGCCTATATAATGAAGTTTCTAACAAGGAGATCTGGAGAGCTTCAGGATACCTGCAGAGGACAAGTTCTGTGTGCCCCACTCACACACCCATTTATACCTTGCCGGACGCACTTCTTCCACTAGGCTGTTCCTGAGCTGTACCTTTGTAATAAACCAGTAATGCACTGGGCGCAGTGGCTCACACCTGTAATCCCAGCATTTTGGGAAGCCGAGGTGGGTGGATCACCTGAGGTCCGGCTGGCCAACATGGTGAAAAGCTGCCTCTACTAAAAATACAAAAATAAGCTAGGTATGGTGGTGCATGCCTGTAATCCCAGCTACTCAGGAGGCTGAGGCAGAAGAATGGCTCGAACCCACAAAGTGGAGGTTGCAGTGAGCCAAGACCATCCCACTGCACTCCAGCCTGGGTGACAGAGCAAGACTCCATCTCACAAAACAAAAACAAAAAAAAACCAGTAATGGTAAGTAAAACTCGAGTTCTGAGTCACTCCAGTGAATTCTCAAACTTGATAAGGGGGTCATGGGAACCTCCAAATTTGTAGCTGGCTGGCAGAACCTCTGATGTCAGGGCAGTCTTGTGGAACTGAGCCTTCAACTTGTAGGGTCTGCACTAACTCTGGGTAGTTAACGTCAAAACTGAATTTTTGAGCTACCAGGCCCAGGTCTAGAAAAAAATCCAAGAGGTTTCTAGGGGATTAAAAATGTTCCCTGAAGAGCGTATCTCCTACCAGTGATCCCTGGAGATTCAAATTCTAAAACATTAACTGAATCCTGTTGATCCAAAGGAAAAAAATGACCGTTTTACTCAGTGGGCTCAGAGAACAGGAGAAGAAACTACTGAACAGTTCTAAAAAATTCAGAAATAAATAAAAACCTTTCCACTTTTGGTTCTTTTTTCCCTGACTTACTTCAAAACAAGTTATATACTCAATGCTGGTGATAGAAAAGGCTGATCTTTGTAATTAAAGCACTATTTAGGGGGAGAATCAACTTTAAAATTGTAACATATGAACTTCCATTTAATAGATTAACTAGCACTAACTCTTAGAAGTCTCTCAATCAACTAAAGAGGAATGGAATGTAATTTGGTTATTATCACCAACACCATGGGAATTTATAAAGGCCAATGCCACTCATCCTTACAGTTATGTCAGTAGATGTCTTTAAGAAAGGATACTAAATTTTACTGCACACTTGCCTCTGACCAGCAGTGATTGTCACATTCTCCGCAGGCAGAGGCACTGAAGACACATTAGAGGCAGTGAAGATCTTGGTCTCAGAAAGCTGGAAAACAGAGGAATTAGTCACTCTGGGTATCAGGGATGCTACAGTCAGAAACTTGGCATAGGTAAGGGGAATTCAACATCAAGAAAAAGTGAAAGTCCTATAAAAAGAAAACTACCCTGAGGAATCCTGAATGGATTGACTTTCAAACCCTTCAATATATGCTCAATGGTTTCAGCCAGAGAAAGAGTAGAACCAAGGAACCCAATAAACTATAATGGAGTCACATGATCATATGCATGCTGAACTTACAGGCATGCTACACATAAAAAAAGAAAACAAAATCACTCTATATTTTCCCATTGCAGTTCCCAACTCCCACCTCTACCCAAATCACACTTGTCTTCTACTACTCCCTTCATAGCCCCACCCCTCCCAAAGAAAGATCATAACCAAGATGAAGAAAGAAAGAAAGTTCATTTTTGGCTTTTGAGCAGTAAAGGCCCAAGTGCTGGTGAAATAAGGTTTTACCAGAGATAATTTTAACTGGATGCCATTTTTGCCTTAATATTGACTTTATATCATCTAGTCTTTCCACTATTAAGGCATCAAACCTAGGTAAGCAAATGCAGGGATTAACTTTTCCTACTATTAAAAGTTCATTTGGGTTTTGTTTTTCTTGATTAAAAATCGCTAAAAAACAGAGAATCCACTCCCCACTCAACACCCAACACCATGGAACATTCTCGGAAAGTTGCTTAAGCAGACAAGCCAAATCTCAGCAAGGAGCGTAATTTGCCCATTTTCACAAAGCAGTCTAGTTCATTGATGATACAATAGAAAATAATCACCCTGTGATGCTGAAGCCTCTGAAATTTTAAAAACCCAGAACTGGCAATCAAAACAGTCTTCACATGTAACTTCTCTTATCACAAAAGCTGTCTTGCCTGACTACATGAAAGTATAGAAAAGTACATAGATTAAAAATGTAAAAACAAGAGTTTATCCATGATCACCAAAAACCATAATTCATAGGAAAAGCTTGACTGTGACCAGGAATCAGCAAAATTCTTACACTCAGGTAGTACTCAAATGAATTCACAGAGCTTGTTTACTTGCCACCCATCTATGAGGTTTCCAAGTTGAGTCAAGCTGGCAGACAGCCAAATCTACACATATTCATCTCAATTACAGTTATACAGTTGGACTTCAAATAAATAAAAAGGTTCCTGAGTCAACCAGATTACAAGTTTGAGGATTTGGTACCACAACACTCACTTTGTATCCACTGCCAATCCATTACAGGACCTTATAGCAAATACTTAAATGCTCCGAGTAGTCATGTACCACCAGCAGCTGTTACTCAATGCACTACCTGCCTAACTCCACCTCTCGTGCCCTACCCAACCACCAATCTCTTCCTGGGATAAATCCGACAATCAGATATTGGACTTACACAAGTGCACTTGCCCTTTCCATAGTGTGGTTCCAGAGTCCTGTTCATGCCCAGTCTCCTTCATATAACATATGTGAAATGTTCTGGCTCAGAACACTATTTTGGATGTAAAAGTTTTGGGTCAGAATCTTAAGGGTGAATTTTGAGGGGTAGAAACATACCCATTTTCTATCCCTAAACACCACTTAGGGATAGAAGGCATTAGTGAGGAATGACCTGAGAATACCTACATCTTCATTCCAATCTTCAGTCCCCCACTCCTCTGTTGCAGTCCTCCATGCACCTGAGAATAAAGAAAAATGGTGACATAACCTATTAAATGCCAGTACAAAGCATTGTAGAAAACATAAATGTATTAATATTTTTGGCAGCCAAAAGTATGACTAAAATTTAGCAATCAGAAGAAATTCTTGGGCTTTAGAGGTAGGGAAAGACACTTTAGAAAGGGATACCTGAGAGTACCAGGGTTTTAATAAGATTATGATTTCATAGCTACTTCCAGTTTTTGTTATAGAGCAGAGATGCGTGAGGGGGGAGATGACAACAACTCAAAGCTCCAAGCAATATCTTTAACACCCTCAGGTCTGATTTAGTGGTTCAGTGAAATGGTAGCAGCTAATTTAAACCATAACATGCAATCTATACCTATTTATCTAGAATAAGACAAAAAAAAAAAAAAACTGCAGGCAGTCTGAAGAAGGATAGTAGCACTGATAGAGAAACACAAATGGTTACCACATAATGGTTAGTGAAGGAGCAGTGAAGAAGGATGGGTTTGAAACCCAAACTGAGGGCAGTGAAAACTCTCTGCTATGAGAACTGGATTAAAAATGCATATACTCAGCAGAAGTCAAGTTTATAGATCTTATTGGTTTAACCATATAAGAAAAGCCCCAGCCAGGTGCAGTGGCTCAAACCTGTAATCCCAGCACTTTGGAAGGCTGAGGCAGGCAGATCACCTGAGGTCAGGAGTTCGAGATCAGCCTGGCCAACATGATGAAACCTCGTCTCTACTAAAAATACAAATTAGCCAGGCATGACAGCACATGCCTGTAATCCCAGCTACTCGGGACGCTTAAGGCAAGAGAATCGCCTGAACTTCGGAGGTGGAGGTTGCAGTGAGCTGAGATCACGCCACTGCACTCCAGCCTGGGTGACAGAGCAAGACTCTGTCTCAGGGAAAAAAAGAAAAGAAAAGAAAAGCCCCTACAGATCTGTTCTCTTCAAAAGACAATGAACAAGATTGAAAAATCAAATATGGATTTTAATCACTGTCCTAACCCTACTCATATAGAACTTGAAATCTGACTTGCTAAGGTCACGGCACAGACAATGGGAGTATAGACTCTCCTTGTGTTTGCTGGTAACACCGAAGCTGGGATACAGTTTCTACTGGAGAAATCCAAAAGCAATCAAACAACCTTCCTAACCGGGATGAGAATGTCTATGAGAACCAGGATTCTCCCCTTTAGCCAAAGGCACAGTAAAACCAAGAACCTGTCTGAAGAAGGGACAAGAACACCCTTATTTTCTTGCTAGAAGAATATGTATTATATAACTCTTCAATTCTTCTCTCCTACTGGAAAAAGCTTACAAGAATGAAATGAAAAGTCTGACATTCAGATACTGTGTCACTGAAAAGAAGTATTCTAACACCTATAAAATCCATCTGAAATTCTTCTACACATTTAATAATGAAAAACTTCTTACTTCCTAGAGGAAAATATATTCATTGTAAAGACTCTCCCAGGAAAATGTTAAAATTGCACCAGGGAAATCCCAAACCACTTAATAATGACAATATTCTCCAAACCAAAGTCCAATCTCAGTACAGACAAGTTACAAACCACATTCTTTTCTCCCTCTTCATTGATATCACACTTTCTTCTCATTGACATCCATCTTATCCTGGCTTAATGGAATCCAAGATGAGTTAGCACTTATACACAATCCTAGAGTTAAATGGGATCTAACAGGTTATCTAATCTAGGCTATCAATGCAAGAATTTTTTTTTTGCACACTGATGACTTCAACTGGGATGGAAAGGAGGAACATAGATATCTAATTGATATGTTCCTATTCGGGTATATGGTCATGACTGAGAAAGAGAGATTTGAGGAAGCATTAAGGAACAGTAAGAAGGAAATTCTCTGAACAACAGACTAGGGTTTCCATTCCATTAGCAGAAAGCAATCAATGTAACTGTCAAATATTCATTAAATAAACAGAAAAGCAGACATAGAAAACATGAGAGAAAAAGGCAGAAAGAGAAAAAGCAGAAAGATAGAAAAATGACATATCCACAGATATTTCAGCTCATAAAAATCTACAAAAATATCCGGGGCAGTTAGGCGCCTGGATGTATCATACCAGGAGCAGTCTGAAATTTTCGGGGATAATTTGACCCCTCAACCCCAATGAAATCAAGTCCCGAAACAAAAAAGACAAGAAAAGAAAAAAACAACCAGTAAAATTTTGCTGTAAATGAGAATGTCTGCCCCAATACATAATTCCCATTGTACCTGTGGATATTATAAGGGCAGGTTTGGATTTATTTTTTTAATTTAAAGGGGAATTTGAAGTTTGCTATCAGGAAAACACGAAAAGAGACCATGCATGAAGGTATGTTCACAACATAAAATTAACAACAGCCGGGCATGGTGGCTCACACCTGTAATCCCAGCACTTTGGGACGTCAAGGCAAGTAGATCAATTAAGGCCAGGAGTTTTGAGACTAGCCTGGACAACATGGTGACGCCCCATCTCTACTAAAATGACAAAAAATAGCTATGCGTGGTGGCGTGCCCCTGTAGTCCCAGCTACCTGGGAGGCTGAGACATGAGAATAGCTTGAACTTGGGAGGCGGAAGGATGCAGTGAGCCAAGATCACATCACTGCATGCCAGCCTGGGTGACAAAGCAAGACTCTGTCTCAAACATAATAATAATCATAATAAATAAAATAAAAAAGAAAGAAATTAACAACAATGGGAATTCACGAAGCTATAACCAACACTTTCACACTAACAAGATGACAGTGGCATCACATTCAGTCACAAGTCAGATTTCTAGTTCCAGCCTTCCAAATCTGCTCCCTTTCCTACTCAGTAGAAATTAACACCCAGACTTTACCTTTCCCTGTTTCCCAACCAGATCCTTACTGAAGACAGCCAAAGTTAAGGACTGGGACCCCATGGCTGAATTTCTATTCACAACAAAAAACAAACTTTTTAACTTCCATCATCTTACACCTGCCAAATATAAAAAGCCAAATACCCAGGAGTAAACTACAGATCAAAAACAGTAACTTATTTGTTATTGAGACTGCTACCACCGCCTCTACAAATCCATCAAGAGATGAATGAAGAACAGTTCTAATGCCTCCAAAGTATAGTAGTTAAAGTGTAACAGGACATTTCATAAATAAACGATGCAGAAATTCAAAGATACCTATTCTTGTAACTCAACTTCAGCCTCCACCCATTAAATTGTTAAAAATGAATTTATAAGACGGCAGCTTGGTGAACAAAAAGCAGGCAACATTCAGAATCTCAGGAATAATAAATTGTAGGAAAAAGGTGAGAAGCTATTTGTGCCAAAGACTCTCCTAAAGACCCAGAGATCACATATCTGTGAAAGGTGACAAGGCAAATTTAAACAGGTAAGGAGTCAAAGAGCCTATTTCAGGCCCTACTCATCCCCCTTTGTCATAGCAAGAAAAGCCTTAGGCTCTCATGTGCTAGCTCAGTGAGAATGAGGTAGCTGTTCTCAAAAAGAACACTTCAGAGTTTTCTTATTAAAATGAATTGCTTGGCAGGGTGGGGTGGCTCACATCCCAGCACTGTCGGAGGCCAAGGTGGGCGATCATGAGGTCAAGAGATAGAGATCATCCTGGTCAACATGGTGAAACACCGTCTCTATTAAAAATACAAAAAACTGGGCCAAGCGTGGTGGCTCACGCCTGTAATCCAAGCGCTTTGGAGGCCAAGGCGGGCGGATCACCTGAGGTCAGGAGTTCAAGACCAGCCTGACCAACATGGTGAAACTCCGTCTTAAAAAAAAATAATAATAATACAAAAAATTGGCTGGGTGTGGTGGTACACGCATGTAGTCCCAGCTACTCGGGAGGCTGAGGCGGAAGAATCACTTGAACCCGGGAAGTAGAGGTTGCAGCGAGCCGAGATTGTGCCACTGCACTCCAACCTGGCGACAGAGTGAGACTTCGTCTCAAAAAATAAACTGCTCTTATTAAAAATGGCACATGGGCTCGCTTCGGCAGCACATATACTAAAATTGGAACGATACAGAGAAGATTAGCATGGCCCCTGAAGAAAAAAAAAGAAAAAAAAAATGGCACATGTATCCACCTCAAAACATATCTTAGGTGTACACCACAGCTTAACATATCCTTAAACATTTATATCCAGCCCAGACGAAGGCACCAAAGTCAGTCAACAAAAAGTAATCTTATTCAAATCCTGAATACTCCATCACACCAAGAAGGCTGTTCAACAGGGCACCAAAAAGGCTAGAGAGATTTTGAAATCTTCTTGTTCAGATATTGACAGGTCCCAAAAATAAACGGAAAAAAGGATATTCTTATCTCGGTAACAGAAAACAAATAAATGGATAGTTTGGACTTTGATTCTGGGCCCTGTTCATCTTTACGAGCAGTGGCTTAATTAATGCTGGCTATCTTTTCACGAGGTAAAGCTACCCTAACATAAACACTAGAAAATACACTTCGACATAACAGCAGTGACATAGGATAATTCAAAGAGCATGGACTTTCAGTGTCAAACAATGCTCAATTCAAATACGAGCAAATTTATAACCTATCTTTTGGCCTTTGTTTTGTCATCTGGAAAGTGATGATAAATGATTATTTCACACAATATGAGCAGCATTAATCGAAATAGCATGCACAATGTACCCAAAGGCACACGGTACATAAAGAGTATATACAGCAATACAATTGCTAGTCCTTTCTTACCCTATTCTCCATAACCAAACACTATTCCTCCACCTTTTAATGTAACTATAACGAGAAAATAATATTTCCTTAGATTCCCAGAGACAAGAAACGAAGGGCAAATGGTCACTCACTTGTCCCATCATCTGGTTCAAAGTGGCCAGTGTTGTTCCACGTATTGCCGCTACTATTGCCATAGTTATCATCAGTATTGGCTGGCTCTGCATAATCAGCTGGGTTAAAAGTTCTGGAAAAAATAAAGCTTAAAAAAGTCTCTGACCTCTAAGCAGCTTTGGCAAATATTAACTCAAAGAATCAAAATCTTGTCTGTATCCTTCCTAGTACAGCTCTATCATGGCCCCATTCCTGTGTGTTACCTACTTTTTCTCACTTATCACTCTACCCAAAATTTCATGGCATAATCAACTTATATCTAAGATATTCTAAGAAAAGAGCAGGTATATTGATTCAAATAAAGATATATACGATATAGGTAATGATCCAGGTGGCAAATGTCTGACCCTAAGAAATGAGCCCTAAGTCCCCACATCTTTCTGACTATATAGTCTAGAAGTCATTCTGATCATTTTGGTTAAGTCTGCCTATAATTTTTTTTTTCTACAGAAATTTTTAAGGGAAAAAAAATTAAGACACTAGATCAATGAAACTTACCCCATTCCTTGAGCAGAAAACCTTCCTCCTCGCCTACCAGAGCCACCTGAAGAAAGAATGAGAAAAACAGATGAGTGACGTATTTCAGAAGCTGATATAAAATGTCCTTGCCAGGCAGGCACAGTGGCTCACACCAGCAATCCCAGCACTTTGAGAGGCTGAGGTGGGCGGATTGCTTGCATCCAGAAGTTCAAGATCAGCCTAGGCAATAGAGCAAAACCCTATCACTACAAAAAGTACAAAAATTAACCAAGTGTTTTAGAATGTGCCTATAGTCCCAGCTCCTTAGTGGGCTGAGGCAGGAGGATCACTTGAGCCCGAAAGGCAGAGGTTGCAATGAGCTGAGAACACACTACTGCACTCCAGCTAGGGTGACAGTGAAACCTTGCCTCAAAAATTAAAAAACTACCTTGCCAGCTGAGGTAGCTCTGGAATAATAAGTGGTTGATATTAACAGATGTTCTTTCTTTCTGTCCCATGTTACACATCAGTGAGAGCAGGACAATCATTACTGCTGAGAGAGTATTCTTTTGCTGCTCAAATTGCCACATCCTCAAGCAAATATAATACCAGCAATAAAGACTAGAGGAAATGACAGTTACCTTCTTTCTCATTCTCCCTTTCTGCAATCTCTAGTACATGAGTGACACCTCAAGAATTAATGTAACTAGACTTCATGTTAATTTGCTTTTTAACAAAGTAGACCCTGAAGCCAAGTACCCTGGCTCACACCTATAACCTCAGCACTTTGACAGGCCAAGCAGGAGGATCCCTTGAAGCCAGGAGTTTGAGACCACCCTAGGCAACACACTCAGACTCCATCTCTACAAAACTATTTAAAAATTAGCAAGGTGAGTGGATCACTTGAGGTCAGGAGTTCCAGACCAGCCTGGCCAATGTGGTGAAACCCTGTCTCTACTAAAAATACAAAAATTAACTGGGCATAGTGGTGTACACTTGTAATCCCAGCTACACGGGAGGCTGAGGCAAGAGAATCACTTGAACCCGTGGGGTAGATATTGCAGTGAGCTAAGATCACGCCACTGCACTCCAGCCTGGACAACAAGAGCAAAACTCTGTCTCAAAAAAAAAAAAAACAAAAAAAGGAAAAGAAAAAACAAAAAAGGAATTAGCTAGGCCGCGCCTGTAATTCCAGGGCTTTGTGAGGCTGAGGTGGGCAGATCACCTGAGGTTAGGAGTTTGAGACCAGCCTGGGAAACATGGTGAAACCCTGTCTCTACTAAAGCCGGAAGCTGCAGTGAGCCAAGATGGAGCCACTGCACTTCAGTCTGGGCGACACAGCGAGACTCTGTCTCAAAAAGAAAAAAAAAATAGCCAAGTGTAGTGGCGGCCACCTGTAGTCTTAGCCACTATGGAGTGTCAGGCAGGAGGATCACTTGAGCCCAGGAATCTGAGGCTGCAGTGAGCTATGATTGTGCCACTGCACTCCAGCCTGGGTGACAGTGAGACTATCTCTAAAAAAAAGTAAAGTAGACCCTTAATGAATGAAAGAGTAACCTGCCCCCAATATCCATCCCCCAGCAAACTGATCACCTCTGCCTCGGCCACGGCCCCTTCTGCCTCTTTCTGTTCCTCTTCCAGAAGGCCCTCCACTCTTGGTGCCATCCAATCCATTTTCCTGACCTCGAACTGAAATAAAAATAAAAATTAAAAAAAAAAAAAAACAAAAACAGATGGCCAGAGCACAATCAATAGAATATATATAAATATGTAAGTGGTATGTAATATGGTATTGACGGTACAAAAAACAAGAGAAAATGAGCTGGAAGAATGGGAACATGTTACTCATGGAATGGTAGTGTGCCTTAATGGAGAGCTGTAAGCCAAATTTAACTTTACAAATGACTACAGGGTAATCTCATGCCAGAATGGTGGCTGTTGGTAGAAAAGGCTACATGCAAGAGATGTCAAGGTCTCAGAACAGATGATGGCAAGAAAAGCAAAGGAGTAATATAATGGTTCCTGGGTCCTGCCTAGCAGGGCCCTGGCACATCCCGAGAGTCTAGACATTACTGACCCACAGCTGGTTTTGATAAAGCCCCATGCATACACTCTCGTCCACGGCTGGCACCTCTCCCCCGTCTTGGTGGCCCACCACGTCGCCGACTATAGTCTCTGTCCCGGTCTCGATTTTCTTTGCCTTCCTCGTTGGATTCCATCTGGCCACCATCCTTCTGGCCTGAGACTCCCTTCTTCTTCCCGACCATCTCCCAGGAATGCTATAGAAGGGTAGAGCATTCATATCTAATCAATATGGAGTGCTATCAGGACACCAGAGATGAAAGCTGGGACAAATGATTGACTTAATCATTCTCCTCTCAGCATCCATGTCTAAGACACTTCCATTAGTTTACTTTTACTTCTGTTTAAATATTTTATATATTATAATACCAAAAGTAAAGTCCTTTTTGGTTTTTTATTGGGTTGTGTTTTTTTGTTTTTTTTGAGACAGAGTCTTGAGCTGTCACCCAGCCTGGAGTACAGTGGCATGATCTTGGCTCACTGCAACCTCCGCCTCCCAGGTTCAAGCGATTCTCGTGCTTGAGTCTCTTGAGTACTGGGATTACAGGCATGCGACATTATGCCCAGCTAATTTCTCTATTTTTAGTAGAGACAGGGTTTCACCATGTTGGCCAGGCTGGTCTCTAACACGGGTAATCCGGCCACCTCGGCCTCTCAAAAGTGTTGGGGTTACAGATGTGAGCCACTGCCCCCAAAGTGCTGGGATTACAGACATGAGCCACCGTGCCCAGCCGTAAAGTCTTTTTTTGTAGGGAAGGTACTTATAGGTAACATATTGCAGGGATCACTTCCAAAAGGATTACAAAGACCTCTATCTAATCCAGGCACTTAGCATGTTAGTCGAAGGACCTATCAATTAGGCCCTATCTTTCAAGTGTTATTTCCTGGGCTAAAAGAAAAACTAATTCCATTTGGAGTCACGGGCCCTCAACTTTTCATAGCATCATTCATATCAAATAAAGCAAAAAAGAAAACAGTGTTTCTAAAAGTTACCTATGAATTCAGAATGAACGAGCAGCATTCTACTCTTGGGCATATTCTCTAATTTCACCCATAAATCTAGGAGGAAAACAACTATAACTACCTACTACAGACACACACAAACACACACAACAATTTCATTTTAAAAAATCAGGCTGGGTGGCCAGGCACGGTGGCTCACACCTGTAATACCAGCACTTTGGGAGGCCAAGGCGGGTGGATCAGGAGGTCAGGAGTTCGAGACCAGCCTGACCAACATGGTGAAACCCTGTCTCTACTAAAAATACAAAAATTAGCTGGGCGTGGAGGCACGCACCTGTAATCCCAGCGACACAGGAGGCTGGGGCAGGAGAACTGCTTGAAGCTGGGAGGTGGTGGTTGCAGTGAACAGAGATCATACCACTGCACTCCGTCCTAGGCAACCGAGGGAGCCTCCATCTCCCCCGCCTCCAAAAAAAAAAAGATCAGGCTGGGTGTGGTGTCTCACACCTGTAACCTCAGCACTTTGGGAGGTCAAGGCAGGAGGACTGCTTGAGGCCAGGAGTTCAAGACCAGCCTAGGCAACAAAACAAGACTCCGGCCTCTGCTAAAAATTTAAAAATTAGCCAAGTGTGGTGGTACACTCCTGTCATCCCAACTGCTTGAAGGCTGAGGCAGAATGATCACTTAAGCCCAGGAGGCTGAGGCTACACTGGGCCATGATAATTTAACTGTACTCAGTCTAGATGACAGAGTAAGACCCTGTTCTCAAAAAGCACATAAAAACAAAAATAAAAGAAGATCAAACAGTCACAGCCCTGACCCCAAGAGATACTGATTACAGGAAGCCCTCCATCAGGTTTTACTTGCAGTGTTCTCCCTATATTTCCTAAATTGGCATCAGCCAATTTAACTTTCCCCAGTAAAAATGTGTATCTATGATACATTTCTAATTGCAAGAGGGAAAGTCTATGGTAAGGAAAATAAGCCAAACACCCTTGCAAAAGACTCTTCCTCAGGAAAATGAGCACTGTAAACAAAGTTTTAAAAAAAATACATACCTTGGTTTACACATATTTTTGCAGAAAACCTGTACAAAGGAAACTTCCAGGACAAACACCAACACTATCAGATCTTTTTTTTTTTTTTTTTTTGAGATTAAGTCTTTTCATGCTGAAGTGCAGTGGCTCAATCTCGGCTCACTGCAACCTCCAGGTTCAAGTGATTCTCCTGCCTCAGCCTCCTGAGTAGCTGGGACTATAGCTACGTGCCACCACGCCCAGCTAATTTTTCAATTCTTAGTAGAGATGGGGTTTCACTATGTGGGCCAGGATGGTCTCGATCTCTTGATCTTGTGATCCACCCACCTTGGCCTCCCAAAAGTGCTGGGATTACAGGCATAAGCCATTAAGCCCAGACTCAGATCTTTATTATCTTACCATCAAACTCAATCATGGCCCTAGTGCTCAGTAACAACTACCTAGTATCTAATCACTTTCAGAATACAGGCTGAGTATCAGATAGCATAAAATTGTTATTAACTTTATCAGGATTGATAATAGTATTATGGTCATAGAAAACAGTATCCTCCTTTAAGAGAAGCATGTTGAAGAACTTAAGGAATCAAGTATTGTCTACAACTTTCGGATAATTTCAAGTGTCCACTGATGAGTAAACCAAATGTCACATATATCTACAATGGAATATTATTCAACTTTAAAAAGGAAGGAAATTCTGACCCATGCCACAATATGGATGAACCTTAAAACATTATGCTAAGTGAAATAAGTCAGACACAAAAGGTCAAATATTGTATGATTTCACTTTTATAAGACATCTAAAACAGTTAAATGCATAGAAATAGAAAACAGGGCCAGGGATGGTGGCTCATACCTGTAATCCTAGCACTTTTCAAGGCCAAGGCAGGTGGATCACTTGAGGCCAGAAATTTGACACCATCCTAGGCAACATGGCAAAACCCTATCTCTACTAAACATACCAAAATTAGCCAGGTGGCACATGCCTGTGGTCCCAGCTACTTGGGAGGCAGAGATGGCAGGACTGCTTGAGGCCAGGAGGCAGAGGCTGCAGTGAGTCACAATCATATCACTGCACTCCAGCCTGGGAAACAGAATGAGACCCTGTCTCAAACAAAAAAAAGTGAAAAAGAAAACAGAACGGTCTCATACAGTTCTCAGATTTGCTTTAAAAAAAAAAAAAAGAAAATAGAAGAGGTTACTTAAGAGTTGGGAACAGGGAAGAATGAGGATTTATTATTTAATGGGTACAGAATTACTGTTTGAGATGATGAACAAGTTCTGGAAATGAACAGTAGTAATGGCCACACTCATTATGAATGATTTTTAAATGATTAAGTACAATATAATATATCTTATCACAATAAAGGTTTTTAAGAGACAAGGTCTCACTCTATAGCCCAGGCTGGAGTGCTGTGGTGTGATCACAGCACACTGCAGCCTCCAGCTCCTGGGCCCTCAAGTGATCCTCTTGCCCCATCCTCCTAAGTAGCTAAGACCACAGGTACATGCCACCACAGCCAGCAAATTATTATTATTTTTTTTTTGAGACAGCAGGATCTCACCATATTGCCACGCTGCTCTGGAACACCTGGCCTTAAGCAATCTTCCCTCCTCAGCCTTCCAAAGTGCGAGGATTACAGGCATAACCACATCTAGTCCACAAAGTTTTTTAACTTCAAAAAAAAAAATAAATAAATTTAAAATTATAACAGGGCCAGGTGTGGTGGCTAACACCTGTAACACCTGTAAACCCAGCACTTTGGGATTACAAGACACTGTCTTAAAAAAAAAAAAAGGCTAAATTGGTAAATTTTGTATTTTATTTTTGAGATGGAGTCTCACTGTGGTCACCCAGGCTAAAGTGCAGTGGCTCTTATCTTGGCTCACTGCAACCTCCGCCTCCCAGATTCAACTGATTCTCGTGCCTCAGTCTCCCGAGTAGCTGGCATTACAAGCATGCAACACCATACCTGGCTAATTTTTGTATTTTTAGTAGAGACAGGGTTTTACCATGTTGGCCAAGCTAGTCTCGGAACTCCTGACCTCAAGTGATTCACCTGCCTCAGCCTCCTAAAGTGCTGGGATTACAGGCATGAGCCAGTGCACCAAACCAGTAAGTTTTAAATTAAAAAAATAATAATAATAATGAAAACATATCTACATAGTATGTAGAGTCCATAGTCCACAGTAAACAATTTACTAAAGTAGTAATTTCACCGCGGTGGGAAGACTACTTGAAGCCAGGTGATCAAGACCAGCCGTAAAATACAGCAAGACCTTCACTTCACCTCTAAAAATATATATTTTTTAAAACAGCTGGGGCTGGCATGGTGGCTCACACCTGTAATCCCAGCATTTTGGGAGGCCAAGCTGGGTGGATCACCTGAGGTTAGAGGTTCAAGACCAGCGTGACCAACATGGCAAAACCCCATCTCTACTAAAAATACAAAAATTAGCCAGGCATGGTGACGCATGCCTGTAATCCCAGCTACTTGGGAGGCTGAGGCAGGAGAAATGCTTGAACACAGGAGGCGGAGGTTGCAGTGAGCCAAAATTGTGCCATTGCACTCTGGCCTGGGCAACAAGAGCAAAATTCCGTTTCAAAATAAAAATAATTTTAAAATAAAAATAAAAAATAGGCTGGGTGCGGTATACTTTGGGAGGCCGAAGCAGGCAGATCACAAGGTCAGGAGTTCGAGATCAGCCTGGCCAATACGGTGAAATCCATCTCTACTAAAAATACAAAAATTAGCCAAGCGTGGTGCTGGGCACCTATAGTCACAGCTACTCGGGAGGCTGAGGCAGGAGAATCGCTTGAACCCAGGAGGCAGAGGTTGCAGTGAGCTAAGATAGTGCCACTGCACTTCAGTCTGGGTGACAGAGCGAGACTCCATCTCAAAAAAAAAAAAAAGCTGAGTGTAGTGGCGCACATCTGTTGTCTTAGCTACTAACTAAGTTGCGTTGGGAGGATTGCTTGAGCCCAGGTATCCATGGCTGCAGTGATTACACTACTGCACTGCAGCCTGGGTGACAGAGGAAGACCCCATCTCTTAATTCATTTGTTTTTAAAAGATTTCAGTATCTATCTAGGACTTGGTAGTTCATTGCTGGTTACTCTTCCAACCCAACCCTATTATACATTACAGTTGGTGGGTCATTTTAGGCTCACACTACCAAGTTAGAACAACCTTGTAGCCAAATATACACCAGGAACAGCCAGGAAGCTAGACTCAAAACAGCTTTTAGAGTTTATGCTAGTGTCTCAAAACCTGCCAAATTTCAAGAACCTGTAACCTTTCGCCCTCCTCTGTATGCACATCTGCTGCTGGCATCAGATGGGTCTAAAGGAAAAAGAATCACTATTATCTTCTCAAAGGTACTCTGTTTTCTGAAATGATCTCACCCACCCAAATACATCCAACATCCCTGGCAGCTGACTTTGCTTCCCACTGGTTTCACTAGTAGCTGGTTTATTTGTAGCATAAACCCATACTCTCCAGCTTGTTTTCTTTTTTGATACTGTGTAACATCAGCCTTATCGCACTAAACAGAAGATGTTGGAAGGCAAGATAAAATGTGATATGCAAAAAAAAATTAAGACTTTTAAAAAAACATAAACAGCTCTACTTCATTCCCCCCTTTAAAATCTGGAGACGATTATTCTAGAGTAAACCCAAAACAAATCAAAAGCATTATATCTTGACTGGCCAAACAGTAAATATTCAAATAAGGTCAACAGGGTAAAATTTAATCCAGGACTACACTTTTGAAGAAAAATCATCCACCAATTTAAACTCAATTATTTTTAAAAGTTTTCCATTATTATTTCCCATTGTCTTAAAGAAATTGACAAACCTCCTGCATTTAACTGGAGTGACTCTGTAGTATCAGGAAGTTGTTATATCTCAGGCCAAGCTCCATGGCTCATACCTGTAATCCTAGCACTTTTGGAGGTTGAGGCAGGTGGACTGCCTGAGCTCAGGAGTTTGAGACCACCCTGGGCAACACAGTGACACACCATCTCCACTAAAATACAAAAAATTAGCCAGGCATGGTGGTTTGCGCCTGTAGTCCCAGCTACCTGGGAAGGTGAAGCATGAGAATTGCTTGAACTGAGGAGGCGGAGGTTGCAGTGAGCAGAGATGGTGCCACTGTACACTGGCCTGGGCAACTCAGCAAGACTCTGCCTCAAAAAAAAAAAAAAAAGGTGTTATCTCTGACTGGGCACAGTTGCTCACACCTGTAATCCCAGCACTTCGGGAGGCTGAGGCAGGTGGATCACTTGAGATCAGGAGTTCCAGACCAGCCTGGCCAACATAGTGAAACCCCCATCTCTACTGAAAATACAAAAATTAGCCAGGTGAGGCCAGGTGCAATGGCTCCCGCCTGTAATCCCAGGACTTTAAGAGGCTCAGGCTGGCACATCACAAGGTCAGCAGTTCAAGACCAGCCTGGCCAACAAGGTGAAACCTTGTCTCTATTAAAAAATACAAAACTTAGCTGGGCACGGTGATGTGCACCTATAATCCCAGTTACTCAGGAGGCTGAGGCAGGAGAATCACTTGAATCCGGGAGGCGGAGGTTCCAGTGACCCGAGATCGCACCACTATACTCCAGCCTGGGCTACAGAGCGAAACTCCATCTCAAAAAAAAAAAAAAAATTAGCCAGGTGTGCCAGTAGACACCTATAAATCCCAGCTACTCAGGAGGCCAAGGCATGGGGATCGCCTGAACCTGGGAGGGGGAGCTTGCAGCGAGCCAAGATCATGCCATTGCACTCTAACCTGGGCAACAAAGCAAGACTCTGGGAGGTGGAGGTTGCAGTGAGCCAAGATCGTACCACTGCACTCCAGTCTGGGGAACAGCAAGACTCTAACTCAAAAAAAAGTTATCTCTAAGGATGAATTTTGATATCCATTCCAACCAAAGAGCCTTAGAAGACCCAATAAATGAAAATGATTTCAAAATAATATACTGGGCCAGGCGCGGTGGCCCATGCCCATAATCCCAGCACTTTGGGAGGACAATGTGGGCGGTTTGCTTGAGCCCAGGAGTTTGAGACCAGCCTGAGCAACATGGAAAAACCCTGGCTCTACTAAATATAGGAAAATCAGCTGGGCATGGTGGCGTGTGCCTGTGGCCCCAGCTACTCCTCAGGCTGAAGTGGGAGGACCACCTAAGCCCAGGACAAAGAGGTTGCCGTATGTCACTACACTCCAGCCAGGGCCACAGAGCCAGATCCTGCCTCAAAATAATAACAATAATAGTAATAATACACTGCTCATTAAAAAAAAAAATTTCTCAGCCAGGCACAGTGGCTCACACCTGTAATCCCAGCACTTTTGAGGTGGAGGTGGGCAAATCACCTGAGGCCAGGAGTTCAAGACAAGCCTGACCAATATAATGAAACCCCGTATCTACTAAAAATACAAAAAATTAGCCAGGCGTGGTGGCATGTACTTGTAATCCCAGCTACTCAGGTGGATGAGACAGCAGAATTGCTTGAACCCGGGAGGCGGTGGTTGCAGTGAGCTGAGATCACATCACTGCACCTCAGCCTGGGCAACAAGAGCAAAACTGTCTCAAAAAAAAAATTTCTCTAGTAAGCATTGCAAGAACATTCCAAAGGTTAGTAAGGCAGTCAGAGGATTACAATTTGGTACAAATGTAAGACAAGCACAAAAACAGAATTCTTATAAAGTAGGGAGAAGTGAAAGAAACTTGTCTAAATTCCAGGGCAAGAGATCTTCCAAGATATCCCTATCATCTACAGGAATGTTCAGCAGGCTACAAAGCTTTTTCCTCTACTACCTCAACAGAAAGAAGTTCAGGCAATGATACAGTATTATGCAATGCAAAGCTGATATTGAAGGGAATGTCCTGAATTCCGAATCAAATATATAAAATAAATGAAATGAAAAGAAAAAAACAGAATCAAGTATAGTAACTTTGTTCAACAGCAATAAAAAAGACAAGCGGAAATCTTGCATTGATTTGATAACCAAGGCTATCAAATCGTACCTCTAATTCAGCCTAACCCGACACCCTGAAAACAGTCACTAGCCTGGAATAAATAATTTATTCTAGGCCAATTAGCAGAGCCTGAATTCACCTGTTTTCTCCTAGGACCATTATCCTCATAAAAAGGATGTAGTACACACAAATTTTAAGTATTTGCAACCTGTGGTGAACAATCACCAAAAAAGTTCCCAACTTTACTTTGAGAAAATGGTGCTCTGCTTTAAGCTGTGTTGCTACTTGCTACTTTTGGAACATTACTAGCCTCCCAACTGAGGACCCATGTCCTACAACACTATAAGCACTTTACCGTGTCTGGGTTTCCTTCCAGAAGAACATTGATGGCTCTGTTGACATCTCCATTGCAGTCGTGCAGAGCAATTACACATTCATCCTGGTTCTTGCCCGTAATATCAATCAACTAAAAGAGAAAAAACAGCAACCATCATGAACAAGCTTATGCTCACATTCCCAATGAAAGGAAACTAGAGGAAGGAAAACAGTAGCAGCTGAGTTTGAAAAAAAAAACAGGTTTAAAAAGCAAAAGATGAGGGCCGGGCACAGTGGCTCACGCCTGTAATCCCAGCACTTTGGGAGGCCAAGGTGGGTGGATGACCTGAGGTCAGGAGTTTGAGACCAGCCTGACCAACACAGTCAAACCCTGTCTCTACCAAAAACACAAAAATTAACCGGATGTGGTGGCAGCTGCCTGTAATCCCAGCAACTCAGGAGGCTGAGGCAGGAGAATCACTTAAACCCAGGAGGCATAAGTTACAGTGAGCCAAGATCATGGCACTGCACTCCAGCCTGTGCCACAGAGCAAGACTCCATTTCAAAAAGAAATAATAATAAACAAATAAAGAAAAAGGATGTAGGATTTGCCTAGCAGGTTTTCTGGTTTTTACCAGAACCCCACCCTCAAAAAGGAAAACATATAGAATTTTGGTATTCTATTTCCAAAAGCCAAATATTAACATCTGTGGTTCAGGGATGAGGTCAAAAGTATTTACAAAGCAATTAAGCATCAAATACAGAATCAAACTCTGAAACACACAGGCTTCAGCATACCATGAATTTCTACATTTCCTATATCCACAACAGCTCAGTTTCTACAAAATGATATCAGCAATAGGCAACAGGTTAAAATTAAGATACAATTTCCAAACAAGGTTATCTATCCAAAGGGCTACAATAAACTGGGTGCAGTGGCTCACGCCTGTAATCCCAGCACTTTGGGAGGCTGAGGCAAGCAGATCACCTGAAGTCAGGAGTGCGACACCAGCAGAGCCAACATGGTGAAACCCCGTCTCTACTAAAAATATTAAAAATTAGCCAGGCATGGTGGTTTGCGCCTGTAATCCCAGCTGCTTGGGAGGCTGAGGCAGGAGAACCGCTTGAACTCAGGAGGCAGGGGCGGCAGTGAGCCAAGATCATGCCACTGCACACCAGCCTGGGTGACAGAGTGAGATTTCGCCTCAAAAAAAAAAAAAAAAAAAAAAAAAAAGGGCTACAATAAATTAAAGGATGAAGGTACTTATTTATTGTCCTGACCTATTATATTTCAGATCAAAATCATTTCAGTAACTATAATAGAAAGTATCCTGGTATCCATCTATGGTATTTGATTATGCCTTAATCCTGTATCTTTTCCCACAGCATACAGCAAATTAGTGATACACTCACTTGTTTCACCTTTTCCTCAAAGTCAGCATCATTATGGTCCGAAATCATCTGTGCAAGTCGAATTTGTTCTGCAGTGGCCTAGGAATTGAGATGAGATCAAGAAAGCATAATCTTGAGGCAACAGTTTAGAGAACAGGAACCTATTTCGCCAATCTCCACTGCCCCAATTTTCTTTACCTTGTTACAAGTGAGCAAGTAATAAAACCCCATTTAAGATGCTTAAATCAGGGACGGTGGCTCACGCCTATAATTCCAGCACTTTGGGGGCCTGAGGCAGGCGGATCACCTGAGGTCAGTAGTTCAAGACCAGCCTGGCCAACATGGCAAAACCCAGTTTCTACTAAAAATACAAAAATTAGTTGGGCATGGTGGCACACGCCTGTAGGTCCAGCCACTCGGGAGGCTAAGGCAGGATAATTGCTTGAACCCGGGAGGAGGAAGTTGCAGTGAACCGAGATCGCACCACTGCACTCCCTCCTAGGCGACAGAGCAAGATTCTTCCTCAAAAAAAAAAAAAAAAAAAAAAAAAAGGCTTAAATCAGTAAAATGACAAGAAACTGAGTGAAACTGTTACAGAGAGGGCAGGGAGCTCATTCACCAATATTCACAGTTAAAGGGACTTTCATCTTAGAATCACAGAACCACTCGAAAACATCTTTTCCTTAATTCACATTAATATAGTCACAAAGCCATGTGTAAACTCTGTTCCTATTTCTGTAACAATCAACACCATCTTCTTATTCCTAGGGCTGAGAATACTACAAGTCTGACAATAGACTCAATGTATCTTCTATATACCCAGTGTATGTTAAGATACTAGGAATTTTACTGCCCCAATTAAGTATTATAATTCTACTAGAAATTCACTTGAAAATAGAGGTGAAAGAAAAATGCATAAGGGAAAAGTTCTAATCTTACACATTCAATTTATCTGACCATAGTCAAATATAAGTAATTCATTCACATTACATACCAACCAACAGCAACCTGGTATGAGAAACAGAACATATCTACATCAAAGTTAATATCCAAGAGGTTAATTTACTCCTTAAGACTTAAAACTGATCAATGCTCTATGGTGTCTCATTTAATTTTGAAGAAACATAGTAAAGTAGCCAGCTCCTCATGAGAAAGGAACAAACAGGTAAGGCCTCAATGGGACAAGAGAGGAAAATAAAAGACAAGTTAGGGAAAAGAGGAGCAAAGGATAAAATCTGGAATGGGAAAGGTTGGCTAGAGAGATATCAAGGTGAGGCCAGGCACAGTGGCTCATGCCTGTAATCCCAGCACTTTGGGAGGCCGAAGCAGGTGAATCACCTGAGGTCAGGAGTTTGAGACCAGACTGGCCAATATGGTGAAACCCCATCTCTACTAAAAATACAAAAATTAGCTGGGCACAGTGGCATGCATCGGTAATACCAGCTACTCAGGAAGCTGAGGCAGGAGAATTGCTTGAACTCAAGAGGCTGAGGGTGCAGTGAGCCGAGGTCACACCATTGCATGCAAGCCTGGACGACAGAGCAAGACTCCACCTCAAACAAACAACAAAAAGATACCAAGGTGGAGGCCTAAGAAATAGAAAGGTATTGCTAAAATGGCCCAGATGAGAGAACAGAAATGCTATTTTAAGAGTTACAGAGACGGGGCCAGGACGGTGGCTCATGCCTGTACTCTCAACACTTTGGGAGGCCGAGGCAGGCAGAATCACAAGGTCAAGAGATCGAGACCACCCTGGCCAACATGGTGAAACCCTGTCTCTACTAAAAATGCAAAAATTAGCCAGGCGTGGTGGCAGGTGCCTGTAATCCCAGCAACTCAGGAGGCTGAGGCAGGAGAATGACTTGAACTCGGGAGGCAAAGGGTGCAGTGAGACAAGACTGTGCCACTTCACTCCAGCCTAGAGACAGAGTGAAACTCCATTTAAAAACAAAGAAAAAAAAAAGAGTTACAGAGCCAAGCACGGTGGCTCACACCTATAATCCCAGGAGTTCAAGGCCAGCCTGGGCAATGTATGTAGCAAGACTCCTACCTCTACAAAAATGTTAAAATTAGCCTGGCATGGTAGTGTGCACTGGTAGTCCCAGCTACTCAGGAGGCTGAGGCAAAAGGATCACTTGAGCCCCAGAGGTTGAGGCTACAAATGAATGGTGACTGTGCCACTGTACTTTGATCAAGGCAAAGGGAGATCCTGTCCAAAAAAAAAAGAAAAGATGCAAAGCACAGGACCCATAATAAAGTGCTAAGCCTCATAATACGTTATCAAACAAAAAAAGTAAGCATTTTGCCTTACAGCATATCATGAAAGTTATCAAGACCTAAGTAAAAAAAAAAAGAAAAGCCAAGGGCTACAAAACAAAAATAAGAAACCTAAATCAACAGTTCAAAGCACAGAATAATGCTGTACTGCATGGAAACCAGTATCAGCCAGCAATGCTATCCACCAATCCATATGCCTCGGGTTATTTACCTGTGGCCGCTGCTTGTGCTGTGTCTGGTTTTGGTTTTGAGGTTGTTCCCAGTTTCCCCGGGCTCGGTTAGTGCCCACCGACGTCATCATTTACAGTATATACAAATAACAGTATTTACAAGGTAGAATACTGAAAGATTTAAAAAGAAAATTAGGTATTAAATACAGGCAAAATGTTTTTAACTCTTTCATCAGCACCTTCACCACCAAATGCTTTCACTTCTTCAAAGGAACAAACCAAGATTCACTTATTCTTACAACATAATTAGCTTGATAAATTCCTTAAGGGGCTATGGCTGTTAATCCATTTTTATGTAACAAGAAACGTATAAAGCACGTGTGATAGATTTTTTTAAAGAAGTTACAGCACAGTTTGATTACTAGTCCCCTATAAGCAGACTTTACATTTAGCTAATAATCAAAAGCCTTTTATATAGGTGCAAGTATATAAAGTACCTTTGACAGAAGAAAGATAATCAGTAAAGTCTAGGTAAAAAAGCCTTCCAGGAAGGAGATTAGTCTACACTCCAGAGAAATAATTTTAAGCACTGTATTCAATCACCTAAGAAAACAGCCTTACCTGCCTTACAACCCTCTTTATGTAAGTTGCATGTGACCTCCATTGCTTGGGAAAGGACAAGTTCAAGTCTAGACACTTCTTTCTCCCTCAAGTTTCATCTCTCAGTATGCTGTGGGTTTGTATTATGTTTGCGGGTTTTTTTGTTTTTTTTAAACCACAGCCTTCAACAGGGTATTAGTCCCAATGACTTTGTCCAGAGTAGCAGTTCTCTGGATAATAATTCCAACACATTGCTTTTACAGATGCTTCTCTTAGTCTCCTAGACCACATTTTCAAGAAACCAGAATGACAATTACCCTCCACCACTCACCTTAATATAAAGGGAATCTCACATTTGTCTCAAACCAAAAGCATCTAGCACAAAGTTTTATTTGGAAGAAAGGGCTTCTAGGAAATCATTTTAAACTTAAGACATTAATGCAGGCAAGATGAGTTGAGTCTTTAAAGAGACACAGAACACACAGGACCTTCCCCAAACCAGAATATAGTTTTTGTTATAAGACTTCTAACAAGAAGGATTCTACTGAATTCAAGTTCCCTTACTTCATACTTTGTTTTATAATACAATCTCAGCTGCTGCATTTAGTGAAAAAGAAAACACTCATCATATGACAGAGTGCTCAAAATAATAGGTTACTCTGCATTTATTCCCTTCCAAAGAGGACAAGTTTATACTTTTCTGCTCTATATTTAATTTTTCTTGTTAATGAAACCTTATACAGCGTAATTCTAGACTGTCCAGAGATATTGCTGGATTTGAGTGGGAGGAAGGACTTCTAAAGAAATATGCAAGGATTAACTATTAGAGAAGTGAATTTCATCTGACTTTCTTAGATGTCACAGACAAAGCAGACTTTTCCTGTGGATAAATTCTTCACCAAGTTGTGTCAATAGGTTGCACAGGAGAAAGATTTAAGGCAGCTTCCTCAGGTAATTTTTAACCCATTACCTTTTCCCCCTACATATATAGGCATACAAAGGCCCAACATTACTTGCTAGACAGTAGCCCATTTTCCCAGGTTAGCATTATAGTCAAGTTTCAACTTCACAAAAAAAAAAAAAAAACCAAGTTGTTTTACCAAGTACCCCTGAATCCAAATCAACAAGACTATATATACACATATATGTGTATATTTATCAAGTCTAGAGGAAAACTATTTTGTTTTAAAATTGGCTCTAAGATGAAGCTTCTAATACGGCATAGTTACCTACAACCCACTACTATAACTTACAAATATTGACTGTTTTCTACTCCACATGTGATAACAATTTGTGAGGTTAAGTTATATTGCAGGTATAAACTGCATGACTAGCTATATATGACTGCATATACAGTACCAGTTAGATGTAAACATATTAAAAAGTCATCTTGAAAGAATTAACCAGAAAAGAAAAAAAATCCTCCTAATCACTCTTGCTGGTAACATTTCCTTCTTACAAGTGGTTCAAAATGTGACTAAGAAAATTTTACCACCTATTACTAACAACACTGAGCAACAGGTCAAAAGTTAGTGATCTGGAATGGATCACTCGAATGCACAGAATTAGTAGCAAGCAGAGCCATACTCAGAATTATCACACTGGAGGTGAAGAATCTTGTTACTTACTCTTTCTTAGAAAATAAAAAGATCTAAGGAAGTATGGTGAGAAGTACTGGAGACCAAGGAAATAGTGCGAGAGTAAATACAGGTTTCAACACAGGAGTGCCCTTAACTCTTTTTTGAAAACCAGCTACTTAAAAAAATAGCCAGAGAAATTTCACTGAAAAAACTAAGTAACAAATATTTATTGAGTATCTACTATGTGTCCAATACTTCAGGAAAATACAACAGCAGTATGACTTGGTAGCTGCCCTCAGGGAGCTTACAATCTAATTTTAGAAACAATTCAGAAACTGAAGCTGGACTGGCTTTGGTAAAACTTGCTACCTCTAACAGAGCAACTAATTTCTGTGGATGCTTTGTTGAAATGGACCCTGCATCCCCTTCTCCACCACCCTGAAATCTAGTTAGTAAGAGTACTTCCCAGTTAGGACATAGCAAGGAGGAGTTTTGAAGATCAAAAACAACACAGGACATTTTAAGGCCTTTAATCACTAATTTATGTGCCAGCAATACTTCCCATTCACAAAGGAAACAATCATTGGGACAGTCTGATCTTTAAGGACAATGGTGTCAGATCTCAAAGCAGTTTTAAATGCTTTCTCTATGATCACTGGGATAATCTAATATTTAAGGACAATGGTCCCAGATCTCAAAGCAGTTTTATCAACTGATACACAGACAAAATGTTTTAATTCTCCAGTAATGCTGGTTGCTAGTAATGTCCATCACCTCCCAGCAAGTCACATCGGGTATCCCCCAAACAGGATATGGGGCGGAGGAAGGTAGGATGGGAGAGAAGACAAAAAAAGGATTTCTCCATGTAATAATCAGGGAGAGTCAAAGGCAAAAACGTTAACAATAACAGCAAAAACGCCTGTTACTGTGGTGTTTTTCTTTCCACAACATCCTACACCAGAGGTGGCTACATTTCAAGAATGGTGGAAAAGGAGCAGTCTCCAGTTTGTGACATCAGTTTGCAAAGCAATTTAAGGGCTGTCCACAAGGTGAACGGTTTGAAGAAATTGGGCATTCCTGTCCCATTATGAGAAGCGTGAACAAATAACCCAGTGCTCTAGTGACGTCCCTAAAGCGTAATACACCCTATGGGGGCTTCCATGTCCAGCTCCCAAATAACATCATAATTGTTTGGGGTACCCCAAACTACAGTATAAACAGTAAACTAAAGACAACAGCAAAAACATATTCCAAGAACTGGGTTGGTGAGAAAGAAGGGAAGGTAATAAGAAGAGCTGACAAAGAGCCTGGAAACGGAGAGGGGACGCAAGCCCACGCGTGGAGGATGGGAGGCTCAGCCCCCTCAGCGCCACATCGAGAGCCCACGGGGCCAATCTCCTCCCTACCTCCCAGTTGGAACAAATTAATCCTTCGCACACCAAACTGAGGGCCACATGGGGGAGTTTGGGGCAGCTCCACCCCATCGCCCGCCCTCCCCCCCAGCCACCCCCAAACCAGGCCGGATCCGGATCAGAGGAGGCCCGCAGTGGGTGGAAAGGGAGGAGGCCCTCTCCTCCGCAGGCACCGGCCGGGGTAAAAAGAGGGCCCTACCTCAGGCAAGGCCCAGGCCTCGCTCGCTCGCGCTCTTTCTCGCTCTCCCCTCTCAGGCTCTAGCCGCATGGCCCCCCCCTCCTACGGCTGCTCCAAGCCCCGCCCCGGCCACGCTCCCAAATCGAGGCCCCGGCTCTGGCGCGGCCCACTAGGCCGCGAACCCAACCATAAACAAAACCTCCGGCGGCCGACTCAACGGGGGGGCGCCAGGGCTCGCATGACTAGGAGGGGGGTGTACAGTGGGGAAACACACAGTGCGGGGGGGGCCTACCGAGGGAGGGGGATACGGCGGGGGCAGGGGAGAAAAGAGGGAGGGTAAAAGGGGGATCGCGGATTTAAAGGGGCCGCGGACAATACCCGGCCCCGCCGCGCTGCCGCTGCCGCCGCTGCTGCCGCCAACGCCGCTGCGCTCCCAACTTTACCTCAGTCTCCTCCACACTGACACCCCGGGCCGCGCCGCCCCTGTCACGTGATATAAGATTCCCTCTTCCCCACCCCCTCCCTCCTTTTCCCTCTCGCGCTCGCTCTCGCGCCTTCCCCCGCCCACTTGCCTTCCTGCGTCCCCCGGCGCGTGACGCTAAAAGGGGCGCGCACGCAAACGTGCGCGTGCCGCCCCGCCACGAGACACCTCTTTCCGGCTCCGCGAGTCCGCCCCGCCTTCTTCACGGCGGCCCCGCCTCCACCACGTGACGCACGGATGGCCGTCGCTTCCTCTTACTGTCGTAGTTCCGTGTGTCAGCGCTCGACGCTCCCGGGTGGTATTGCCTGCCTGAGTCACGTGTCGGGGGGAAGCTGGAAGGCGTCGTTCTCCTTTCCCAGCCCCCCTGCCTGTCCGCCATGTTTTCAGGCCGAGTCTGGCTTGGTGTTCCCTCGTAAGGAAATGGCCGGGGAGCTCCAGGGGACCCAGGCGCCGCCGCTTCGGCGGAGCCTGGGCTGACCAGCCAGGACAGCGGGGTAAACCCGATCTGCGCGAGGTAGGGAGGCCATGGCGTCCGGCAGTAACTGGCTGTCCGGGGTGAATGTCGTGCTGGTGATGGCCTACGGGAGCCTGGTGAGGAGATTCCCCCACCCCATTTCTGCTGTCGCATCTTACCCAGTAGAGACCCTCCTCTTGAGCTGTTCCCCGTTTTCATTCTCCACCCACTCACCTGCGCCTTTCTGGGCTTTGACTCCTATTCCCGGAATAGGTGGGAGTTTGTCAACGACTTGGACCGACCCGCCCCTCGTTGGCCTAGAACCCTCCCTCTAACGCTAGAGCACAGACCCCACGCCTCCCTGCAACTGGCTTTTTAGATCCACCCCCATCATAACGGCCTTACTTTGCCCCAAGTTTTACCCTGAAGCATTCCTGAGAGCCGGAATCTGGGGATTTGGAATGATGGCATGCTTAAAAAAAAAAAAGTCTTCTTATTAAAGGATTTTTACATCTTTTTGGACAGGTGTTTGTACTGCTATTTATTTTTGTGAAGAGGCAAATCATGCGCTTTGCAATGAAATCTCGAAGGGGACCTCATGTCCCTGTGGGACACAATGCCCCCAAGGTAGGTCCTTAGGGCACAAATTAAACATACGTCTCTGGATCTTTTAGGGACGAGAATGAGATTTCCTCTGCCTTTAGTGATGACTTTAATTCTCCTGTTTCTTTGCGTGCGCTTGTCCTTGTACTTACTTAGCTGAGCAGGCACTGTGCGCTTTGGGACTTGGCTTACCTGCTCACTGCTGTGGCAAGCATGTGGCTCACTCAGGAACTTCTGTTTTTGTATCTGCAGAATGAAGGCTTGGATCGAAGTTCCTAACTCTTTGTAGTAAAATATTTCCCAGTTCATCTTAAACTACCCAGTGTTTTTTGTTTTATTTTGTTTTATGATGGGGTTGAGATCATTAAGGTTAACCGGAGAGCAACGAGAAGGGTTACCTTTACATGACTTTAGACTTAGAATCTGAGTCCCACAAATCATCTAATTCCACCATTCATGTTACCAACAAGTCCAAGAAAAGGAAGCAGTTTACCAGAAGACATAGAGGAAGTGAATAACTCCAGTGGTCTTTTATCTTTTTCTATACTTTCTCATTAGGTGATTGTCTTCCTTTCCTTGGCTTTACCTACAGATGAAATTTTATCTCTATCCCAGAACTCTTTCCTGAGTTCCATACATACATAGCCAACTGACTACTTGACATTTCCCCTTAGATTTCTAATAGACATCTCAAATCCAACATAAGTGAACCAGAACTCTTGATACCCCACTGCCACACTCATTCTGTTTCTTTAGTCTTTCACTTCTCAGTAAAAGACACCTGCTTCCCTTACCAACCTCCTTTTGTGTGGCTCTCCCCAGATCACTGGGACCCAGCTCCACTGGCTAAATTTTCCCTTGTTCTTGTGACCTGGAATGGTCTTCACTTGGCTGGCTCATTCTTTCTTTTGATCTTAGCTTAAATGTTACTTCCAAAAAAGGAATGCTTATTACCTATTTTAAAGTAGGTTACCCCTCTCTATTTTCACATGGTACTCTGATTTTTTCTTCATAGCATTTACCATATTTTTTTATGTTTGTGCATTTGTTTAAAACATGCCTCTCTCTTTTGCTAGACCCTAAGCTTCAAGAATGCAGACATCATGCCAGTTTTGTTCACGACTGTAAAGCTAGGACCTACACATAGTAGGTACTCTAATTTCTTGTTGAATGATAAACAGGTTAGTTGTAGAGCTAGAGCTCATGACTCCCTCAACTCCTAGAGCACTGTACTTTCATTAACCAGTGCTATTAACCTTCCCCTCTTTGTTCTTTGCTGACATACTACATAGAAAGGCTCTAGGAGGATGTCCTGGCCTAAAACCTTAACAGTCCTCCTGCCTGCCTCATGAGAGAGACATACAGTTAGTTTCTCGCACATCATGAGCCAATCAAAACTTTGGGTATTTAGGGGTTCCTTAGTCTAGTTGAGAGCAATGTTCCTTTTGCTTTAAAAAAGTTTTCTGGCTGGGCGCAGTGGCTCACGCCTATAATCCCAGCACTTTGGAAGGCTGAGGCGGGCAGATCACTAGGTCAAGAGATGAGACCATCCTGGCCAACATGGTGAAACCCTGTCTCTACTAAAAATACAAAAATTAGCTGGGCATGGTAGCATGCGCCTGTAGTCCCAGCTACTCAGGAGGCTGAGGCAGGAGAATTGCTTGAACCTGGGAGGTGGAGGTTGCAGTGAGCCGAGATAGCGCCACTGCACTCCAGCCTGGTGCCTGGCGACAGAGCGAGACTGTCTCAAAAAAAAAAAAAAAAAAAGTTTTCTAAATTCTCAACCATTGTTAGTGAAAATATAAATTAGTAAAACCACTTTGGAAAATAACTGGGCATTGTTTTGTAAGGTTGCACATGTACCTAATCCATGGTCCAGCAGTTCCTCTCCTACCACAGAGAAATTAATTTTTGCTTATCTGTACCAGGAAACATGTACAAGATTATTCATAGTGGCATTATTCATAATGTTTGAAGAGGAAACTTAATTCAGATATCCATTTTAAAATGATTATATGGACTGAGTGCAGTGGCTCACACTGGTAGTCCTAGCACTTTGGGAGGCTGAGGCCAGAGTATCATGTGATTCCTGGAGTTACAGACCACAGTGAGCTAGGATTGCACCGATGCACTCCAGCATAGGCAAGAGCAAAACCTTGTCTCTAAAAAATAGATGGTGGTATATTCATATTCTGGAATAGTGTAAGGAATGAAAATAAATAGAAAATAAATATATGAAGACACATCCTCAAAATATTTTTGAAAGAAAAAAATTGCAAACATGAATGAATCTCAAAAACATGCTGAGAGGGCCGCGCATGGTGGCTCAAGCCTGTAATCCCAGCACTTTGGGAGGCCGGGGTGGGCAGATCACATGAGGTCAGTAGTTCAAGACCAGACAGTCAACATGGTGAAACTCCATCTCTACTAAAAATGCAAGAAAAAAATTAGCCTGGTGTGGTGGTGCACACCTGTAATCCCAACTACTCGTGACTCTGAGGCAGGAGAATGCCTTGAACCCAGATGGCAGAGGTTGCAGTGAACTGAGATCATACCACTGTACTCTAGCCTGGGAGATGGGCGAGACTCCATCTCACCAAAAAAAAAAAAAAAAAAAAAATTCTGAGTGAAAAAAGCCAAAATGCCATTCACGAAAGAATATGTACTGTATGCTTCCACCCCATTTATATGAAATTCTAGAACAGGCATAACTGTAAAAGAGAGTATATCATGTTGCCTGGGCTGGGAGAGGGGTGATTTGCAGGTGATGAAAATACTCTTTATTTTGATTAACATGGTGGTGAAGGTGGTATGTTCATTTGTCAAACTCAGTTTATATACTTAAAATAAATGCATTTTATTCTATGTAAATTGAACCTCCGGGCACAGTGGCTCATGCCTGTAAACCCAGCACTTTGGGAGGCTGAGGCGGGTGGATCACCTGAAGTTGGGAGTTGGAGACCAGCCTGGCCAACATGGTGAAACCTTGTCTCTACTAAAATTACAAAAAAATTGGCTGGGCCTGGTGGCGTGTTCCTGTAATCCCAGATACTTGGGAGGCTGAGGGCAGGAGAATCACTTGAGCCTGGGAAGTGGAGGTTGCAGTGAGCAGAGATCGCACCATTGCACTCCAGCCTGGGTGACAGAGTGAGACTCCGTCTCAAAAAAAAAAAAAAAAAATTTAAGGCCAGGTGTGGTGGCTCACGCTTGTAATCCTAGCACTTCGGGAATCTGAGGCACGCAGATCACTTGAGGTCAGGAGTTTGAGACCAGCCTGGCCAATATGGTGAAACACCGTCTCTACTAAAAGTACAAAAATTAGCTAGGCGTGGTGGCCCATGCCTGCAGTTCCAGCTACTCAGGAGGCTGAGGCAGGAGGATTACTTGAGCTTGGGAGGCAGAGGTTATAGTGAGCCATTGCACTCCAGCCTGGGTGACAGTGTGACCTTGTCTCAAAAAAATTTTTTTTTAAACAAGTTGCAGAGGAATTCTTATGTCTCCGTTTGTATCAGGTTCAAAACCAGGCAAAGCAAGGTGTCTTTTTTAGGATGACGTGATAAAACAAGAAGTGTATGAGGACTATTGACAAGTTAAGGTTTGGGGTGGGGTGCATTCAATGAGGGATGGGCACACAAGACTTCAAAGTTAGTGGTAACGTTCCATTGCATAAACTGGATATTGGTTATAGGTGTTCATTCTTATGATTTTTATAATTATTTAAAATTACATATATGTTATCCATATTCTGTGTATGTTATGTTTCACAGTGGAAATTTCTAAAAAGTTACAACAAAAAATTTATTTCCTGGGGCTCTTTAGGTAACCCTCTTAGGTAAGAGAGATTGATATGAAACTGAAAATAGTAGTTGCTGCTGGGTAACTGAGAGGTGGCACCTTTAGTATCTTTTAAATTTTTATTCCATGGATTTGACTTGCCTATTTTAAAAGTTAGATATGTGTTTTGGTTTTTTTTTTTTTCTTTAAAGTAGCCTCTACCCAGGTACACACCTATAATCCCAGCTGCTCAGAAGGCTGAGGCAAGAGAGGGTGGGTGCAGTGGCTCACACCTGTAATCCCAGCACTTTGGGAATATGAGGCAGATGGATCACTTGAGGTCAGGAGTTTGAGACCAGCCTGGCCAATATGGTGAAACACCATTTCTACTAAAAATACAAAAGTTAGCCGGGCATGGTGGTACGCGCCTGTGATCCCAGCTACTTGGGAGGCTGAAGCAGGAGAATAGCTTGAATTTGGGAGGTGGAGGTTGCAATGAGCCAAGATTGCGCCACTTCACTTTAGCCTGGGTGACAGAGCAAGACTCTGTCTCCAAAAAAAAAAAATTTAGAAATAATATTGATGCTATAGAGCTTGAAGGAATTATAGCAAGTTAAACGTTCTAGCTTAGAGATGTTATTGGAGAACTGAATCACATTCTTTCCTAAATTCTTACCTCTTATCTGGTCGTTTTATTAACTACATACAACTTCTCTATTTCTGTTGTGTTAGTTGTTCATTAACTCTGCCCCATTTTCAGAATGAGAGAAAGCAGAATGCAGGGTAAATGATTATGTATTCTTTTCTTTATGTGAACAGGACTTGAAAGAAGAGATTGATATTCGACTATCCAGGGTTCAGGATATCAAGTATGAACCCCAGCTCCTTGCAGATGATGATGCTAGACTACTACAGCTGGAAACCCAGGGAAATCAAAGTATGTGGCAAGCTCTTGGAGGGAATGCTTCAGTGAGGAGTCCCACAAGTCCAGAATTCCTTTTCTCTCAAAGATGTCAAAAGCTGCTGGCAAAGCCTTAGTTATTCCTGTTATTGGATATGTGCCAGATGCAGATGCCATTTATTAGCTTGCTGGAATTTCGGGAATTTTTTTTTTTTGAGGTGAAGTTTTGCTCTTGCTGCCCAGGCTGGAGTGCAATGGTGCAATCTTGACTCATTGCAACCTCCACCCGCTGGGTTCAAGCGATTCTCCTGTCTCAGCCTCCCAAGTAGCTGGGATTACAGGAATATACTGCCACACCCAGCTAATTTTGTATTTTTAGTAGATACAACATGGTTTCACCATGTTGGTCAGGCTGGTCTCGAACTCCTGGCCTCAGGTGATCTACCTGCCTTGGCCTCCTAAACTGCTGGGATTACAGGCATGAGCCACCGTGCCTGGCCTGGGGAATCTTTTTAGGTTTATGCCTAACACCAGTCTTTTCCTCAACAGGTTGCTACAACTATCTGTATAGGATGAAAGCTCTGGATGCCATTCGTGCCTCTGGTAAGGGCTAACTGACAGGGTTCATTCTAGGATCCTGAAACCTCACCTAGGGAACAGAGTAATGAACCCACTTTATATGGTAGGATTTGTCTTTTCTGCACATCCCTGGTTAGTAGGAATTCTTTAGAGTTTTGAGAGTACTGGATTAGAGTTTTTGCTGAAGGAAATGATATAAGCAGATTATTCTCCAAAGAGTCTGGGTGTTTTGTTTTTTAAAGTTCTTGAGACCTTTAGTTTTATGAAGTGGATGGTGGTAATTTGCTTGCTTTTCCACAAAGGACAGGTGACATCTCCTTTTTCACTAAGCTCAAGACAGATTGTTCTCGAATTTTTTTCCATTCTGTCAACACTTGTTGTATATGCCCTGTCTCTACAAAAACATAGTATATATCTTAAAGCTAGGATGGGTAAGCAGGATGGTAAAACGTGTGGTGACACCATCATGTGCCATTGATTTAGCTTACAGCTATATTGCCATCACCAAATGACCACTCAGGCATAGCTTTATACCTTTGGTCTCATTAATTAGAATCTCCCACTCACTCAACTAGCTCATTTCATTAGACCTATTTCTTTTTTATTTTTGAAATTGAGTCTTGCTCTGTCACCCAGGCTGGAGTGCAGTGCCACAATCTTGGCTGACCACAACCTCTACCTCCTGGATTCAAGTGATTCTCCTGCATCAGCCTCCTGAGTAGCTGGGATTACAGGCACCTGCCACCATGACTGGTTAATTTTCGTATTTTTAGTAGAGACAGGGTTTCACCACCTTGGCCAGGCTGGTCTCAAACTTCTGACCTCAGGTGATCCGCCGGCCCCAGCTTCCCAAAGCATTGGAATTACAGGCATGAGCCACTGTGCCCAGCCTCATTAGACCTATTTCTAAGTTTGAGGAATTAACTAGAAAGACTGAAGAATGGGGCGGGTGCAGTGGCTCATGCCTATAATTCCAGCACTTTGGGAGGCTGAGGCAGACAGATCGCATGAGGCCAGGAGTTCAAGACCAATCTGGCAAACAAGATGAAACCCTCTTGTATTTTTGTCTCTACTAAAGTGCATGGTGGTGCACATCTGTAATCCCAGCTAATCGGGACGCTGAGACCAGAGACTCACTCGAACCTAGGAGGTGGAGGTTATAGTGAGCCAAGATAACTGCCACTGCACTCTAGCCTGCGTGACAGAGCAAGACTCCATCTCAAAAAAAAAAAAAATGACTAAAGAATGAGGGAAGGGTTAGCCAGGAATGGTGGCATATTCCTGTAATCCTGGCTACTCGGGAAGCTGAGACAGGAGAATCTCTTGAACCCCAGAGGTGGAGGTTGCAGTAAGCCAAGATAGCACCACTGCACTCCAGCCTGGACAAAAGAGCAAGACTCTGTCTCAAAAAAAAAAAAAAAAAAAACGAGAGAAGGGATATCATTGTGCTATTTTCTCCACAGAGATCCCATTTCATTCTGAAGGCCGGCATCCTCGTTCCTTAATGGGCAAGAATTTCCGCTCCTACCTGCTAGATCTACGAAACACTAGTACCCCTTTCAAGGGTGTACGCAAAGCCCTCATTGATACCCTGTTAGATGGCTATGAAACAGCCCGCTATGGGACCGGGGTAAGCCAGTTTTTTCTTCCAGACACTGAAGGGATGCCCCAGACGGAGAGATCCTCATTCTTCCTTTCTCTTTCCTAAGGTCTTTGGCCAGAATGAGTACCTACGCTATCAAGAGGCCCTGAGTGAGCTGGCCACCGTGTGAGTTTGGAGGGGAACATGTCAAAGGGAGCTGGTATAGTAGTTTTAGACTGTTTCCACAGTGCAGTGACCTTCATAAAGCAATATGAACAAATTCATGATACCATAAGAGTTGTCAGGTTCTAGACTATTAGATCAGTCTCTTACATTAGAAAGCAGATGCAGCTGTACAAGAGAAGTTTCTACTTTTGTGTGTATTTTCTTTGTCTTTTGTTTAGTCCAATAAAATGTCAAAATTGGTGTAGCCTAGCAAAGGGAACAGTGTTTGAGCACACAGGGATTCCTTCTGTTTGGAGTCTCAGTGTCCTCCTTTTGTGTCTTGTTCCAATAAAATTAAGAATTAAATTACATCTATTTTTGGCCTTGCGAGGTGGCTCATGCCTGTAATCCCAGCATGGGAGGCCAAGGCGAGTGGGTCATGAGGTCAGGAGTTCGAGATCAGTCTGGCCAACATGGTGAAACCTTGTCTCTACTAAAAATACAAGCATTAGTCAGGCATTATGGCAGGTGCCTATAATCCCAGCTACTCAGGAGGCTGAGGCAGGAGAATCACTTGAACCCAAGAGGCAGAGATTGCAGGGACCCAAGATTGTACCATTGTACTCCAGCCTGGCCATGAGAACAAGACTCCATCTCAAAAAATAATAATAAACAACATCTATTTTCACTACCGCTTAAAGCATTAGTAACCCTGTCTGAAACAGGCCATCGCTAATAGAGTCAGCTGTTGAGCATTTGTGTCACAGAAGAGGATTTATAGCTTGGGAATATATTTAATACATATTAAACATAGTCTCATGTTTTTATGCAAATGTTAAAATCAGAGTTCTCAGTGAGAAAGGAAAGCCAATCTAGAATAAAAACCTAGGCCAGGCTCAGTGGCTCACGCTTATAATCTCAGCGCTTTGGGAGGCTGAGGCGGGTGGATCACCTGAGGTCAGGAGTTCAAGACCAGCCTGACCAACTTGATGAAATCCCGTCTCTACAAAAATAAAAAAAATTAGCCAGGCGTGTTGGCGGGTGCCTGTAATGCCAGCCACTCAGGAGGCTAAGGCAGGAGAATTGCTTGAACCCAGGAGGTGGAGGTTGCAGTGAGCCAAGATCACACCATTGCATACCAGCATGGGCAACAGAGTGAGACTCCATCTCAAAAAAACTAATTAAATAGTCCGGATGTGGTGGCTCATGCCTATAATCACAGCACTTTGGGAGGCTGAGGTGGGCAGACCACAAGGTCAGGAGTTCAAGACCAGCCTGACTGACATGGTGAAACCCCATCTCTACTAAAAATTAAAAAATTAGCTGGGCATGGTGGTGGGCGCCTGTAATCCCAGCAACTTGGGAGGCTGAGGCAGGAGAACCGCTTGAAACCGGAAGACGGAGGTTGCAGTGAGCTGAGATTGCGCCATTGCCCCCCCCCCGAGCTTGGGCGAAAGAGTGAAACTCTGTCTCAAAAATAATAAGTAAGTAAAAAGTTAGTTACCAGCCACAAAAAGAATTAATCTGTTTTCTATCGTGTTGAATATTGCTCTCTTTCTCAAGAGATAAGGGATATGTCTCTTCTGTTTTCTCTTTGTCCCTAAAAATGAGCTACCTTGTCTGAAAAGATGGAAGGTCCAAGGCCTGGAGCAGTGACTCACGCCTGTAAGCCCAGCACACTTTGGGAGGCCAAGGCGGACGGATCACTTGAGGCCAGGAGTTGGAGACCAGTCTGGCCAACATGGCAAAACTCCATCTCTACTAAAAATACAAAAATTAGGCTGGCATGGTGGCAAGTACCTGTAATCCCAGATACTCCAGAGGCTGAGGCAGGAGAATTGCTTGAACCCGGGAGGCGGAGGTTGCAGTAAGCTAAGATCGTGTCACTGTACTCCAGCCTGGGTGATAGAGCAAGAGTCTGTCTCAATAAAAAGATGAAAGGTCCTAGTAAAAACTGCTTAGAAGGTCAGGCACAGTGGCTCATACTTTTAATCCCAACACTTTGTGGGGCTGAAGTGGGCAGATTACTTGAGCCCAGGAGTTTTGAGACCAACCTGGGCAACATGGCAAAACCCTGTCTCTACTAAAAATATGAAAATTAGCTGGAAGTTTTGGCATGCGACTGTAGTCCCAGCTATTCAAAAACTGAGGTGCGAGAATCACTTGTACCCAGGAGGCAGAAGTTGCAGTGAGCCAGGATCATGCCACTGCACTCTGACTTGGGCAACAGAGCAAGACAGTGTCTCAAAAACAACAAAAACAAAAAAAAATTGCTTAGAGCACTAATAAAAGTGAACATATAGAGAGGCTGAAAAAGGGCATTTGGTCTAAAAGTCAGCAGAAGCTTGTTAAAAATTCACTCTCTTTAAAAGATAAATACTGAGTGATTCCAGTTATATGAGATACCTAGGTAGTCAAACTCAGAGTAAGTAGAATGATGGTCGCAGGAGCTGGAGAGAGGGGGAAATAGGGAACTGTTCAGTGGGTATAGTTTCAGTTTTGCAAGATGAAAAGTGTTCTGGAGGTTGGTTGCACAACACTGAATATACTTAACGCTACTGAACTGCAGCTGCGCACAGTGGCTCACGCCTGTAATCACAGCACTTTGAGAGGCCGAGGTGGGTGGATCATGAGGTCAAGAGATCAAGACCATCCTGGCCAACATGGTGAAACCCCGTCTCTACTAAAAATACAAAAATTAGCTGGGCATGGTGGTGTGCAACTATAGTCCCAGCTACTCGGGAGGGTGAGGCAGGAGAATTGCTTAAACCAGGGAGGCAGAGGTTGCAGAGAGCCAAGATCACGCCACTGCACTCCATCTTGGCAACAGAGCAAGATTCCTTCTCAAAAAAAAAAAAAATACTGAGCTGTACATTTAAAAATGCTTACAATGGTAAATTTTATGTTATATGTATTTCACCACAATTTTCTTTTTTTTCTGAGACAGTGTCTCACTCGGTGGCCAGGCGCTAGGCTGGAGTGCAGTGGCACAATCTCGGCTCACTGCAACCTCTGCTTCCCGGGTTCAAGCAGTTCTCCTGCCTCAGCCTCCCAAGTAGCTGGGACTACAGGCGCATGCCACCACGCCCAGCTAATTTTTGTCTTTTTAGTAGAGACAGGGTTTCACCATGTTGGCCAGGATGGTCTCATCTCTTGACTCATGATCCTCCCGCCTCGGCCTCCCAAAGTGCTGAAGGCCAGGCATGATGGCTTACGCCTGTAATCCCAGCACTTTAGGAGGCCAAGGCAGGTGGATCACCTTAGGTCAGCAGTTCAAGACCAGTCTGGCCAACGTGGCAAAACCTATTTCTACTAAAAACACAAAAATTAGCTGGGCATTGTGGTAGGCACCTGTAATCCCAGCTACTTGGGAGGCTGAGGCAGGAGAATAGCTTGAACCTGGGAGGCAGAGGTTGCACTGAGCCCAGGTTGTGCCACTGCACTCCAGCCTGGGTGACAGAGCAAGGCTCTGTCTCAAAAAAAAAAAAAAAAAAAAAAAAAAAGCTTGAGCCAGAGGCCGGGACACTGGGAAATTCATTTCT
>CAUYLG010029409.1:0-61937 GCA_963573385.1 Cacajao melanocephalus | reverse complement strand
CAACCCCAAAACCCCACAAATACTAAAAAAAAAAAAAAACCAAATGCTTAAATTTTTAATAAAAAAAAAAAAAAAAAAAAAAAAAAAAAAAAAAAAAAAAAAAAGAAAAGAAAAGAAAATAGATCAGGAAAGCAAACTGTGCCAATGAAAAGGAAGGGACTTTCAGAGCCTGCAGTCACGAGGACATCTGTCAAGAAGGTTCATGAGAGCCAAGCACACTTTCAGTGCAGGTCAGCTGGAAACCCAGAGGAGGCAAATTTGAGATCTGATGATATTTTCTACCTGTAGAATGCCAGAGGCCAGATTTAAGTGCAAATGTATTGAAAACCAGAGGCATAGACTGAGAAAAAAATCTCACAGATATTAACTTGAGATCTCAGAGATACTAGCTCAAATCTCTTCAAGCTAGATTTGAGCAACTTGGTCTAAGATTTGACCCAGAGCAGACTAGGTAGGATGGGGCAGATTCACAATTCAAGGGCCGTTGAAAGAACTCTACAAAGGCAGTCAGGGAAGGGCTAACAGAAAACTAGCTGAGACCTATTAACATCTAAGTGAAGCTCAGTGTCAGTAATAAGCGGGTTGACACATTTCAGATGATTACAATACTCCCATTCTTCAAAGAACTACAGTATGTTGGCATTTGAGGTCATTCTGGTTCAATTATCATGTGATGTTTGGATTTTCTTTTAAAAAATCAATTTTTATTAAAAATGGAGAGACTGATATGTCTGTTTCAGGGATGGAAGAATTTGTGTTTCAGTAGGGGAAACTTTATCCATCCCCTACCTCAAGCAGGTCCAAATGGAAGAGTAGGTGACAACTATGAAGGAGGCAAATGGGTCAAACCCCAGGGATAAAAGATAACAAGAAAAAAGGAGCAGGTCACAAGGAGTCATCCTTGGAGACAAAAGAGCCATGGACCTTTAACTAGTTGATACAGCATGTTATGAAATTTTGGAATTCAGTGTGGCAAAGAGCAGAGAAGTCATGAGAGTAGGGTTTGCATTCCAGCACTGTCCAAATTTTCTGTGTGACCTTGAACAAATAATTTCAGCTCTCTGAGTCTCACGTTTCTTATCTGTAAAACGGAAACTGTCGTACCTGCCTTATCTATGTGTGGCAAATTGCATTACTGCCTCCAATTCTTTGTCCCCTACTCAATCCATGCCATTTGGCTCATTTCTTCCATAAAAGAGGTGGAGTATATTTTGAATTCATTGACTCTGGGTTCAATCATGTAACTTGTTTAGCAGATAGGATGATACAGAAGAAAACAGGGAGACAGTTGCAAGCCTACGCCTTAAGAGGCATTCTGTGTTTTCATTTGCTCTTGCATGTCAGCCTCAACCATGAAAAGAATATGCGCAGGCTAGCCCACCTGGTCCTAGGAAGAGAAGGAGGAACACATGCAGCAGAGCCACTCCCAGCCTACATCAGGTAACCCCCAGCTGGCTATAGACTCATGACTGAGCCCAGTCCAGATTGACCAATGCCCAGCAAACCTGCAGACTGGTGAGAAATTGGGTTTTGGAGTAGGTTGTTACATAGTGACAGCTAATTGATACATTAACTCATAGAGGAGGAAGAGGCCATTGGGTTTTGGAGTAGGTTGTTGCATAGTGACAGCTAACTGATACATTAACTCATAGAGGAGGTATGAATCTCAAATGTGATAAAGAATGAGTACCTTTTCACATTTTCAAACCTTTTTCAAAGGTTTACACAAATAATTGTATAAATTATTGTTCGAAGAGTGGGTAAGTAGCTTAAAGTCCTGGAATGCTAAAGTAAAGTAGAATTTGGTCATATTTAGTTCCTGTAGGTTTTATTTGAAAGAGTTCCCTTTGCCATGAGAAAACTAGGGTCACTAAGTCCCGAGGATCCATCCCAATGACCTCATTTCAAAGCTATGGTTGTCCATGAGTTCCTGTTCAGGCACTTGAGGAAAGGCAACAGGCTTAGAGGAAAAGGAGACAGTAAGGATGGCTTAATGAGAAGATTCTCAGACCTCTTCAGACAATGGCGCAGGATGCCAGCAGCTCTTCACTCTGCTTCTTCAAATACTTGTTCTATTCACTAAATCAGCCAAAAAATTTGTCAGTGTTGGTGGAGTCTTGTGTGCTGTGGCTGGCAAGTTTGCTGGGCAATAATTCCGTCAGCTCTCTTCCAAGCAACTGTCTCTGAGAGCTCCAAAAGCTAAACACAGGAAAACCACACCAGCCACAGGCCTCATTAACCAATAAACCCTTGTTGGAAAGCAGGATCTCACACCATTATTTGTGGTAGAGGACTCCTCCAAGGGAGAGGGACAGTGGTATTTAAAAATCCCATTGGGTTGACTAAAGATGCTCCTATGCTTCACAATTTACTTCAAACTTTGTGTCAGGCCAGTATTTCAACCGATAAAATAAATATCAGAAAGGATATTTAGAAAATGTTGGCAGGAAAAGTATAAGTAAATATAAGAGTGCAAGCAAGGGTATTTTAAGAAATAATATTAACTGAATTCAGTCAGATGAAGAGTAAATAATTTACAGTCCTAAGGACTCAGGGCAGACTCAACCATTTAAGGCAGGGAAGAACAACCATCTGTTGCTCCAGGTATGAGTGACCAGCTTACATGTCACATGCCAAGGCCTGAACCCCAGCCAAAAATATGAATCACAACCAGATATGGCCTTAGAAAGTTCCACCCTGGGTGTCTATAAAGGGCAAAAATATAATATACTCTCTTTATTGGTGGTTGTGATTATTCTCACTTCATGCAACAGTCCAAAGGAAGTTCTCTCTTTTATAGTGGGGGAGAAAGAAGCAAACTACTTTAAACTACTATTTTTCCACCATGTTTCTCTTGTGAAATCTATTCCTCATCCAGCTGCCCTGTGCAAGAGAGAGTCTACAGTGGATGTATTTCCTGTATTATCCAGCTGCCCTCAGGTATACCTGATAAAACCTGAAAGCTAGCTAACCAGTTTACCCTTCCTCTAACCAAGATGCCAAAATAGATACCTTAAAATCAAATTCCTTCTTACCCTCGTACTAAGCCCAAAGTGTGCAACCCCAGTCATCTTTCACTCCCACATCCAACAGGTCTTTCACATTTGCTTTTTTTCCAGGTGCATCTCTCCAGATGTGTCCTGCTCCTCTCTGTTTCCATTGCGCTGCCCTAGTCTAGGCTCTGTTCCCCCATGATTTGCTTACTGTAACGGCCTATAAGCTTCCTGCCCTCTAGGTTTTCTCTAACTTTTCTTTATATTGCACTCAGGTCATCTTGCTGAGCTACTGTTTAGAAAAATCAGTTCATTCTCATTCTTTTAAAGGAATGTGAATGACTTTTGGTTTCCTATAGCATCAAAGTCTCCGTGTGGTAGCCTTATTACTTGAACTTCACTCACTGTGTCAACCCACTTCAGGCTGGTACCTAGAACACTGATTCTCACTTTTAAGACTTTACTCAAACCACTTCCTTTGCTTAAAATGTTCGTTGAGACCTCCTCAACAATCCTATCACTCCATGTATATATAGTCAGCGTCAAGTTTCTAGCTCACCATGAAAATTTTCTTCATAATACAAATTAGATGAGTGGAAATTGAATTAAAACCAAGTAAGCAACCAACAAACCAAACAACAACAACAACAAAAACAAAAGCGAGATAAGCAGCAGGATTCCGAGTCCTCTTACTATTTTGTTATTGGTGGCTTCTCCAGCAATGCTTTTTTTTCTTAAACCCATCTCTTATTTTTTATTTCAATAGAACCACTTTAATCCAGGATAGTACTCTCTACTTCTATCTGCCAATGGTTGTCAACCTTGGCTGTGCATTAGAGTCACCTGGGGAGCTTTAAAATACCAGATTACCAGGTTGTACCTCAGATTAATTAAATCAAAATATCTATGAGTAGTGAGTTGTAGGTATCTGTACTTTAAAAGTGTTTCTAGCTGATTTCAAGGCTGAGTACCACTGATCTAGAGGATCATTATAATCTCCTGCCATGTTTTCTCACGTGTCCCACATTTCACTGCTGTTTCAAAGCTCAGTTTCAAGTGTTCTATTCCCTTACTCAAAATCTTCCAATGGCATGGAGATATACATGTTAATATTAAGTGGGAACACATAGGTTAGAGAAAGATAGAATATTTATATATATATATTTTTCATGTGTACTAGTTTTCTATGGCTGGATAACAAATTTCCATGAACTTACAAGCTTAAAACAACACAAATTTATTGTCATAGTTTCCATGAGCAGAGAGTGTGAGCATGTTTTAACTGGGCCATCTGCTTAGGAGCTCCCACTGTCCTGAAATGTAGCTTTTATTATTAATTAGGTATGATGAAGTCTATAGAGCAAGAGATGAGTGCTACTGAAAAGCTGGTTTGTTGCTCGCAGTTAAGAGGAGGGAGCTTGACATGCTACATTGGGCTACATGGAGAAGCACCAGGGTCAGTCAGGAGGCAGAAGAAGTGAGGAGAAAGCATGGCCCAGAGCCTTTATTGTGGTTTCCACGGGAAAGGCAAAGCAGGATAAGCATGTTTTGGATTGGCTAGCTTGAATGATGTCAGTGGTCGCTTCAGTATAAAGATGATCTCTAGTTTTCTAGTTACTGGCTCTGGGATGATCAGGGAAGAAGAATATTGCCTTTTGTTATATAAGAACCAGTTGCAGAATGTGGTTCAGAGTGTGGGCTCTGGGTTAGTTGGCTTGCATATGAAATACACGGTCTTAGGCAAGTTATTTGCTATCTCTAAGATACAGCAAGCCCTGAGGAAACTCTTCCCATTCAGTGAAGCTCCAGATGCCAGAGCATGAAGAATACAGAAAATAAGAAAATATAGTTAATACACTCAACTGGCTAAAATCATGGTATCAGCTAGGACTGTGACACAAGCTATTGGTTGTTGGAAAAATTCAGTTCCATGTAGTTTTAGGACTAGGTTTGTTGTTTTCTTGCTGGCTGCCTGTTGGGAGTGAGTCTTAGCTCCTAGAAGCTACTCTCAGGTCCTAGCCACATGGCCCTCTCACAACATGAAGTTTTTTCTTCAAAGCCAGCTAGATATTTTTCTATAATATAATCATGGGAATGACTCTCCTAGCATCTTTGCCATACAACAAAACTTAATCAGGAGAGCAACAGCCCATCGTATTTACAGGTTCCACCCACACTCAAGAGGAGGGAATTATACAGGGCATATAGGCAAGGGCTGGAAATCTTAGAATCCTGTCTTCCATAGCATAGAATCATTTTATATTAATATATTTTAAGCAGAAAGAAATCTAGGAATATGTATGTTAGGATGTTGACATTAATCATCCCTATTGAGGGGCTTTCAGGTGGTATTCTATTTTTAGATTATATTAGTTTTTATTCTATATAGCATATATATTACTTGGTAGGAAAGAAGAAAAATGGAAATGAAGGAAGGGAAGAAAAGGTAAATAAGGAAGAAAGGAAGAATCTTCTGTTGCTTCCCAAACTAAGCATAGTTCATTCTATCAAAACAGTTCTCCATGTTTTCAACTATGTTCAAGAAATTATCTACCAATACCTCCTTCAAGCAATCCTATATTCAAGACAAGCCAAGTACCCTGGCCCACATTTATCCTGTTTCCCTCTCTGTATGGTATACTCAAATTACTCCACTGCTTCGTTTCTGTTAAAATCCTATGCATCCCACAAAGCCCATTGCTGTCTCTTGTATGAGTTCATTCTTGATTCCACCAGCCATGAGGTATTTCTTCTTGCTTTTGAAATCCCTGAGCAATAGAGTATAGGGGTTAAGCTCCCCAATACTAGGGTCATATTACCTAGTTTCTATTCTCGGCTCTTGCTATGTTCTAGCTGGGCAATTGGGGTAAACTGCTTAACCTTTAATAAGTCAGGATCACTGCTCAAAACAGTTAAAGCAATTGAAAGAAGAGGGATGCAACTTAAGAGCAAAATGAAACTTATAATCTAAGGGAGGAATTAGCAGAGTACAAACACTGGAATCTAAGGCAGAAACCCAAATGAAACCACATATGCCTTCAGGAGGAAAATCAATAGCGTGGGACTGAGATTGGGATACGGGCGCACGAGTAGAGCTTTGAAGTTCAAGCTCAAAAGATAACCTTTGCCTTGGAAAATTCCCCAGCCAGAATCACAGACACTAAACAGGAAGCACATGCTTTATGAAAGCAGGCAATGCCATCCATGATGTCTTCCAGGCCATTTCTCTAAGACAGAGGGCTCCTCCTATTTAGATCTCTTTGTAGCAATGTATAAGAATGTTAATTTCAAGGGAGGAGATTTCATTCATGATTTATCAAGAGTGGAATTTATCCAAGAAAAACAACCATCCTTTATAACAATTTTCTCCCTCATTTATGGCAGTCATATTATGAGAGGCAAAGCAAAGAATTGCATTTTCCAGACCTGTGCCTTAAAAATCCCTAATACCACATCTTTTTTTTTTAGCACTTTGTTCTGGCACTGTAGGGCACAAATCTTACCAAACCATGCCAGGCTCTCTGGCAGGTTAAAGCTGTTCCTTGATCCCACCAACTGACATATGAAGTTGACATTTAGCTGGTAAACCAGGTAAACTTTGGACCTGCATTCTGATTCACAATTCGTCATTTTCTTTGCTTATAAAATAATCAGGAGACACAAAGCTAGAAGACAGGCACTTTATGTTCCAAAGGAAAACCTATAGTATTAAGTTCTACCATTCATTTAGCATCTACTGTGTCCCAGTTACTTTGCATTGTGATCTAGATTAATCCTCACAACAACTCTACCAGCTAGGTACTCTCATCCCCTGCGGAAGATGAGAACATTTGAGGGCAGCAAAATAGAAGGCTAAACTATATTCCTTACTGATCTTTCCCTCTTTTTTTTGACTTCCTAGAGTAAAGCAGGACATGAGCACCTGGCTTAGGATAACCAAAAGCAACTTCCTCCAGCTCCTAAGGCGGGTGGCTCTTCCTGAGACAGCAGGCCACTCTGCCATTTTAAAAGTGTTTGCTGCTTGGCTGCTAGGTGGCATGGGGAAGTGGACCACTAGAATCAGGATACTGAGGGTTTCAGCCTTTAATTGGCTATGTACCCTCAAACATTCCCTTACCTTTCTGGGGCTCTGTTTCCTCATCTGTATCATGAGAGGGCTGGACTAGATTAATGACATGGAAATTTTTGAAAGCAATGGAATCTTTGTCTAAACAAAATCTTACAGAATTTCAAAGAAGTACCAGTGGTTGAAAGCTATAGAGGCACAAAGGGCAAATAGCCTTTGAGGGACTCTGCTGAATCTTAGGGATTGGTGGTCCACAGTTTGAAAATAAAATTGGACTGGGTGATAGCTAAAGGTCCTTTACAGCTCTAACATTTGACGGCTTATAAGACGGAAAGTTTACTCTTATAGTTTTACAGTTTATTTCTTTCTTCTACAAGCTGGAAATAGAACATCTTCCAAAGTGAAGACCATACCGTGTCAGTCTTGTATTTCTGCTCCTGTACCTAGCTCAATTCTGTACATTTCATAAGTGTTCAGTAAATACTTGTTATGTGCCTGCCAGTTCAAATAATGTTTGCCTTGGCACATCTGTACCTTAAGATGAATATTCTCTTTTGGCCAGAGGGTGATCTTCTAAAGTTTTTTTTTTGGGGGGGGGGGATGGGGGCAGGGAATGAGTCTCAAAGACTATCTTTTTATTTTTTTCACTACCTAAAGCTGACCATGTGAGATCTGACATCCTTGATTACAGGGAACAGCAGGACACAGTGCTTTACAGCTGAAGCACTTAAGAAAGCCTTTAAAATCTACCATGACAAAGGCATACAAAGTGACAAGAACATATTAGACATGGGCTTCCAAGAAAAAAAGAGGCCTTGGGAGGAAGGTAGAGTCTCTTTAATAAAAGGTGGGGTGTGAGGGAGGAGGAGTGATGGATACTAATTTGCTGCTTGAAAAGATGCTCTGGTGATAGAGGACAACATCTGAAGAAGGGCCACACTTGAGAAATGTGAGTGAGATGATGAAGCCCAAAATACAGAGGCAGAAATCACTGTAATACATTCAGTAGGCTTAGTGTTATCTTTATTGATCTGCTAATACTACTCTATTACCCTGCCTGACTGGTAGAAGACAGACAGCTCTTGTGATTTAGGTTTAATCCACTGAAAAGAAAGATACAAAACTTAAAGCTGAATTATCCTTTTGTATATAATTGGGTGAAACTCTCAAGGTTTTTACTTAAAGACTACCGATACTGCATGTTCTCACTCATAAGTGGGAATTGAACAATGATAACACGTGGACACAGGGAGGGAAACATCACACAATGGGGCCTGTCAGGATCTAGGGGGCTAGGGGAGGGATAGCATTAGGAGAAATACCTAATGTAGATGACAGGTTGACGGATGCAGCAAACCACCATGGCACCTGTATACCTATGTAACAAACCTGCACGTTCTGCACATTTATCTCAGAACTTAAAGTATAATTAAAAAAGAAAGAAAAAGAAAGAGACATGATCCAATATAGTAAAGCATGAATACAGGTGACAACATAAAAAAAAAAAAAAAAAAAAAAAAAAAAAAAAACCAAACCAAAAAAACTCTTTGATTTACCTCAACTGGAGAAAATCACTATTTGGATAGAGATACTTTACAGATCTGTTGAAAACCAGTTTAAAGAATGTTATATTTTCTAAATCAGTTAAAAAAGGAGGTCAGAAAGACAGTCATTCAGCTAGCAAATGTTTGCAATTTACAGTATTAATAGTCATTGGCAGTTCAAGCTTTTACCCTAATCTTTTGATAGTCAAGGTTAAAGAGGGATTTCTTAAAATAGATGGAACCAAGTTTTAGTTTTTTGAGTTCATAAAGCATCAAACTTCAAATGTGCCTGCAGATCTAACAAAGGTTTACTTCTTACTTTCACCCGGAAAACAACTTAGCCTCTTAGTATCTACTTCCTCTCTATAGAAACACCTGGCCAATCCATGAGTTTTCCTTTTACCTCAACTCTCTACCTCTATCTTTCCTTTTATCCAAACAGCAAAGTTTTACAGAAAACAAAATGATACCTGACAAACAGCATTTTGTCAAGTCAAAAACCATCTGTTCTTTCTTAAGTGGCTCAGGCTATATGCTCTGGGTCTACTGCGTGCCCAGCGGGAAATCAAATCAGATAAGACAGGGCAGGCCAGTGAGTGTGTTTATCGGACATATTCTATCATGCCTCTGTGGACGGATTCACAGTAGGACATCCCAAGGGGAAAGCATCTTCCTCTGAGGTCACAATCTGGACTCCAAATCAGCACTGGAAGTTCCATCCCAATCTCTTCCACCAAAGTATTTCTCTAGATTGTTAGTAGGCTATACTAAAACCTCTGTGAATATTATACTTCAAAATTCACTATTACTTAGTGTAAAGAATAATGATAGTGGTGATGCTAATCATCAAGAAGCAGTGTGATTACAGGATGAGAAAGCTTTTATGGGGGTAAAGTGGAAATGTCATATGGCAATGTCTGAGCAGAGCATTGTTAAAGCAATCAAAGCCATTAGCAACGGGAAAGCACCCACGCCTGACTTCCTGCAGATTTTTTGGGGGTCTGAGTTGCTCAAGACAGCACACACAGCTAGTGCAAAATTCTCTGCAGGAACACTCAGTGAGCCAGCCATGACACTTGGTTTGTATGGCACCTTGTAAAAACTGCCATTTATCAGCAATACTTTCTTGTCTGATAAAAACAGATCAACTGCATGCCCACCTACCATCTCTTGAGAAGAATGGCATCCACTTTGGCATTATGAGAGCAATAATATACCCCGAAATACTGAAAAGCTGTTAAAAAGGACCAATGAGTTATAACAGCCAGGTGATTCAAGATTGAGGAATAGCTGCATGGCTAAACAAAAGAAATTCTTGGTAGGACTTACGTGGTCTCACAAAAAAGGGTTGTATCTATTATGTGCCAAACTTTTCTCCATCAGGAAGAAGGCTCTGGCGTTCTAAAGAACACAATGTTGATGCTCCTGTGAATGTTTGTTTCAGCTACAGCTATTAGTGACTTTATTAGGAAAGAAAGAAAGTGAGCTGTTTTAGGAGTAGGGCATAAACAGGCTGGGTGACCCTGGTTTCTTGGCTATGATAAACAGGCGCATAAGTCAAACAAAATGTTAAGCTCCACCTCTAGCTTGGTGTCACTGATTCGGAAAATGAAGCAACTCTGACAGTTTGTTTGAGATAAACTCAAAAGTGTATAGAGGTGTTGGGGGTGGAATTTAAACAACCACAAACAGATTTTTACTTTATGGGTAACAAATACACTGAGGGGCAGTCTCATTCAAGTTAATTTTAAGCCAGGGGTCATAATGCTATTCAAACTGGATCAGGACCTCTTCTGCACTATGAGAAGGCTCTGAACTTGATACATAATGGCTAGCTGTTCCCCTATTTCAGTTCTCTCATTCTTTATTAAATGATTGAACTCTGACATTTTAGCTCGGCACATAGCCACCCAGAATAAAGACTACAATTCTTGATCTCACTTTCAGATGACTGTGACCCTGAGCCTAAGTTCTGGACCATGGGATGTAAGCAAAAGGGATGCCACGAGATATATTTTTTTAGAGACAGAGTCTCAATCTGTCACTTAGGCTGGAGTGCAGTGACGCAATCATAGTGCACTGCAGCCCTGAGCTCCTGGGCTCAAGTGATCCTCCTGCCTCAGCCTCCTGAGAATCCGGGACTACAGGTGCACATCACCAAACCTGGCTAATTTAAAAAAAATTTAAGAACAAGTCTCACTATGTTGCCCAGGGTGGTCTTGAACTCCTGGGCTAAAGTGATCTTACCATCTAGGTCTTCCAAAGTGCAGGGATTAAGGTGTGAGCCACCATGTCTGGCTGAGATTTCTAAGTATCCTTAAATGGAGGGGCATGCTCCTTTCCCCTAGTCTCTCATGGTGCTGTTAGAAGAAAGATATGATAGCTAAAGCTAGAGCAGCCATTTTGGACTCTAAATTGGAAAGCACATGTTGAGACTAGTGGAAAAAGAAGATAGAAGGAGCCTGGGTCCCTGATGATCATAGAGCTGCCATTCAAGCCCTCAACTGCCTACATGGACTCTTTAGTCATGTCAACATTAAATTTTTCAACTCTAGAAGTTCTATTTGGGTCTTTCATGTCTTGACTTAATATATTCAATTTTTCCTCCAAGTTCTTAAAAAAAAAAAACAGAGAACTTGTAATAACTATTTAAATGTCTTTGCCTTATAATACTATCATCTGTGTTATTTCTGGATTGGTTTTGGTTGGTTGACTTTTCTCATTAGGAGTCTTATTTCCCTGCTCCTTTTGATGGCTGGTAGTTTTTGTCTGTAAGTCAGATGTCAATTTTATCTGGTTGGGTGCTGGATATTTTGTATTTCTGTAAATATTCCTTGGCTTTGTTCTGCGACACAGTTCAATTAGTTGGAAACAGATTCTTTCAAGGCTTGTTTTAAAACTTTATTTGGCAGCTCTAGAGCAGCCTTGAGTTTAGGGCTGATTTGGCACCACTATTGAGGCATGATCATTTGAGTACTCAATCTGATGCTATATCAATTATAAAGTTTTCTATTCTGGCTGGTGGGGCAGCCACTATTTCCAGCCCTATGTGATCTCTGAGGATTGTCCCTTTTGCTTTTTTTGGGTAGTTCTTTCCCCAGCCTAGGTTAGTTTCCTTATACACATGTGTTGTTCAGTTCTCAATGGAAGATTCAAGGAGGACTCCAAAGATCTCCGGAGTTCTTTTTCTATGCAGCTCTCTCTTCTCTAATACTTGTTCTGCAAATTCTACCTGTCTATGTCTCCCTGGATTCCCAGTTCCATCTCCTCATCTGCTGGGCTCTGCCTAAGTTCCCTCTCCTTGTACCACTGCCTGGAAACTCTGTCCAGGTAATAAGCTGGAGTCATCATCGGGCTCACCTTGTTCGTTCCCTGTCTCTCAGCAATCACTGTTCCTTGTGGCCTGGTATCCAATGTCTGAAAACCATTGTTTTTCCTTTATCTGTTTTTTTTTACTTCTTTCAGGCACGAGGGTAAGTCCAACCCCTGTTACTCCATCTTGGCCAAAACTGGGAACTTTTATGTCAGAGAAAAATAAATGACTGTATTGTTTAATTAACTGTTATTTTGGGTTTTCTGTTATTTGTAGCCAAATATAATCTTAACAAGCACAGGGCTGATTTTTTATTTATTTAGAACAGTTTCTAATTTTGATATAGAGAAGCTAAGATTTTTAGAGCAACCAAACGCTTGAATAGTGCCTGAGTAAGGTTAAATACCTGGATGAAAACTGAAAGCTCTATCATTTCCCATGAGAAACAGTGCTTAAGCAGCCAAATCAATTCCAGCTGGTGCCAGTTGACAAAAAAAATACATTTTTTGTTTAGTATGATTTATTTCTCATTCATGGAGACAGTATTTCCAACTGGACAGAAATTTATTCAATAAACTTTTTCTGAGCATATACTATAGCCTAAGCACTAGGCTAAGTTCTAGACATAAAGCCATGTATGGACTGGGGAATAATCCTCTACCAGTAGTTCACAATTTAGGTTAGGAACTCCTTATTTAGATAAGGTCCCTTGTCATGTGAATAGCTCATGAATTTGTCTAAGAAGCTTAGTGCAAGCTTATTTTTTAAATAAATCTCTTTTTTTTTTCATTTAATTAGGGATAATGCCTTTTCAACCCATGGTTCTGCAGTGAACCAAGTAATTTATACTTTCAGTACAAAGAAGCTTCTTCTGGAACGGAATATTCACACAAACTATTAGCTTTACTGGTATCATTGCAATTAAGAAATATATTGGGTGCCACCCTAACCAAATGATTATGTTTAATATTACCAATAATTGGAAAAATGACATCATGTTTCTCCTGATGTGAGACACTGAGATGGGCATAGCATGGTAGTAAACAAAAAGGTTTAACCGCAATGTATTCATGAGGAATAATCAGACAAATCCAACTGAGAGATATTCTGCAAAACAACTGGCCTGGACTCTTTAAAAATGTCAGCATCATAAAAGACAAAATAATAAAGGTGGAGCTCTGGGGAATTGTTCTAGATTTATGAAGATCAAAGAGCCTGTCAGCTAAATGCAAAGCATAATCTTTGATTGGATTCTGCACTGACAAAACAAAACTATAAGGACACCATTGGGACAAATGGGGAAGTTTGACTACAGACTCTAAACCTGCATATTGTATAAATGTTATATTTCCCAAGTGATGAGTGTATTGTGTGTGTGTATCACAGTGCCCTTGTTTTTAGGAGATTCATGCTCAGGTATTTAGGGGTGGAAAGTCAAGATGTCTGCAACTCACTCTCAAATAGTTTGTAAAAATAAATAGATAAAGAGATGGAGAAAATGTATAAAAAATATTAACAATTGGTGAATCTAGGTGAAAGGTATATGGGTGTTCACTACACTATTCTTGCAACTTTTCTGAAGGCTTGAAAATGTTCAAATTAAAAAGTTGGCAGGAAAACAAAAGGCTTGTGCCAAGTTTTTTCTAAACAACAACAACGTTCTCTACTTATTGTAGTTGCGAGCTTTGGTGTTCCTAAAAGGTTTCAAGAGGGGCCAGATGTAGACTTGCAGGCAGCAACCTCCATTCCTCTGGTCATTCCCTTCAGTTGTCCTACTCTCTGGAATATCCCAACCCATTGGACTGCACTCATTTCTCTCTCCTTTTTGCATATATTCAAACCAAGCTCCCTGAATAATGCTCACACTTTAATTCTCATTGAATTTATACAAACTCAGGGTAGCAATGGCCTCACAAAATTCTGCTTCCAGTGGTGTGCTAGAAATGGCTTGCACTGGCCTGCATTGGCTAGCACTGGTTTGCAGGAGTGAATCTCACTGGTAGTTTGAAATCAGCCATGCTGGAAATACTTACACCATGGATATCTGCGAATGCTACTAATCAGTGTCCCCTTCTCACCCTCTCCCAGAACCAGTGGTTAAACATTTACCAGAGCATCCCTAAATTTAATTGTTACCTTGTAAAGGATATTCTGCAGACTCTATAATTGTTTCACAATGTTTCTAAAGGATCTTGAAGTTCTCTGAAGATTACTGACAAAATACTTCATTGAAAGCTCCCTGGTGGCCTCTATTTAGTCCAAGAAGAGGCTTTCATTAAACTGAAGATATAAGTAGGAAGAAGGAAGTTTATAGTAAAAAGACAAAATATTGACTGTGCTCTCATCCAAAAAGGCTTCCCACTGAGCGGAAGTTTAGTGAAGTAGAAAAGAGAGCTTGACCAGGAGACAAATGACCCTGTCACTTGCTGACTGTATAAACTTAAGCAAGGCAAATAACCTCTCTGGACCACAATTTTCTCATCTATCAAATGGGAGCATTAATAGAAGTATTTGTCTCAGAGAGTTATTATTAAGTGGTGTGGGATTTCCATATCTATATATTAAAATGGGGTATATAATAATCAAAGCTAATGTTTAATAAGTCCTTAGTAGAAGACAAGCATTGTACTAATTTGCTTAGAAATATAATCTCAATTAGACTTATCATACTTCTATAAATTTGGAATTACTGATACTTCCTTGATCTAAGAATTGAGCCCGAAGCAATGTAGTGTGTGCCTAATACGTGTTTATTGTTACTGATAACTCCTTGTATTTGTGAATAATTAAATTTGGTATTTGTTATAACCTGGTGAACAAGCAAGGCGTTATGTCCTTAACCTAAGCCTCAGATTAAATGTCTTGCTAATAAGCAGCACAGCAGACTGTAGAGCTAAATCCTTTGAACTCTCAGTCCTGTGCTCTGCTACCTGTGTGACTGGTCATGATACTACCCATCTCCCAGGTTCAGGGTGTTTTTTTAATCTGAAAAAGAAAAGGGTTGAATTTAGAGATCACATAGGGCCTTCCAAATCAGATAAATCTTGAGTCTGGGGTGACCACTTTATTCCACTTTACCTAGGAATTTTCCAGTGTTAGCACATTAAGTCCCATATCTTGGGAAACCCTTCAGTCCTGTGCAAACCAGGGTGGCTGGTCACCCTAGTTGGGTCTACCCTCTTATTCGCAGAATTAACCTAGGCCTCTGTCCAAGAGGACCCACCTAGCTCCACTATCTAGCTGCATTTCTTCATCATTTCCACTATCTATCTCATTTCCTCAGCTCTCATTAGCACCTTATGTAGTGATACTTTCTCAGTCTCTTTTGTGGTCTTTTCTTTCTCTGTATGTCCAACATTTTCCCGATAATCCTCTCTCCTGATGATAAGCACTGATAACATTTTAGTGCATGTCCTTTCAACCTTTTTAAAAAATTGAGTGTAGTATAATTATCATTACAAAATTGTGATCATATTGTATAAATACTTGTTTTCCATAATTCTCACTTAACATTATGTCATAAACAGTCTTCCAAGAAACATTATTTTATGTGACCATATGATATTCCACTGTAAGGGATATACCGTACTTCTTTATGTAGCCATTCTCCTACTGTAAGACATATAGGTTTTTTTCTTTCTTTCTTTTTTTTTTTTTACTGTTACAATTAGGGCTCTGATGAGTATCTTCATTTATAAATCTTTCTTACTGCTGTATTTACTTCAATTAAATTCATAAGAGTAGAATTACTGGATTAAAGACTGTGAACATTTTTAACATTATTGATACAAAATGCCAAAAATGCAAATAGGATTAGCCGAGAAGGGAAATTGCCAGTACTAATTTTAGAGACACATTTGGAAATGGTTTAAACAATATCTGGGTGAATGTGGAGCTTCATTTTATAAATGACTCTGTGGCAAGAACTTATATTATCTTGGAAACCACTTTAAAGTTAAAATCTAAGAAGGCAAACACAATTGTTAATGAAATGGTTAGTCAATGCGTATTGTATTGTTTATTGTAGGTGGCATTTTAGATTTAGATGACAAAGATGATATAGCAGAGGCTCCTTTTATAATCATTGTATAGAGTATAGCTATGCCCAATGTAAGGCATATGACTTTTTATTATGTAGAATTATTATAGCCCTACCGTAATTGTACCTTTGTTAATATCACAAATTGTTGGTCGTATTTTTAATTTGTTTGATACAGTTTCCTTGGTCTGAAACATAGTTGCGTTTATAGCATTGTTCTTACGGAAGCAATCTTCTTCGGATATCACTTATAAGATTGCATTTACAGTTAAAAAGTAGGCACCACTTATACCACCGTTGTTTCCTCCTCCCACTGACCTCTAGAGGGGAGAAAACATTTAGCGGTAGTTTAAGTTTACAATGTATCTTTGTCTTCCAAAGGGACCAAGGTGGGTAACAGACACTTTCCATTTAACACTGTCTTCTCTCTTCAGCTATGGCCTTCTGGGGTTATTTCTGTAGCATCTAGACTTCATCTTTGCAAAATGGGGTCACCTCTTAGAAGGACTGTTATCATTTCATTTATTGGGAGTTTATGAAGCACTTTAAGAGTGAAAGGGTCATCTTCTCCTGTTTGTTGCATTTTCTCTTCTAGATCAAGGGAAGGAGATAAGAACTTTAAAGGTAAAATGATAGAAGCTATTATTCTATGTGTGACCACTGAAAATTAGAATATATGAAGCAATCAAGACAAAATTCACAGGACATATCTACAGGACAAAGTGAACTTGTGTACAACAGCAAGATAAATAAAACCCTGAAAAATCACTACAGTAATCTGTTTCAATCCAAATCAGGACCTCTCCGAGCCCTGCCCTGAAAGGCTCAGCCCCTATCTCAGCCTCTTGGCTTACTGCTGCCACCACACAGTAGAAGAAAAAGCATTGTGGTTGCAGCTACTAGGGAGCCTGAAGCGGAATGATCGCATGAGCCCAGGAGTTTGAGGCTGTAGTGAGCTATGATGATGCAGTGAGCTCTGTCTCCAGCCTGGATGACAGAGTGAGACCCCCATCTTTTTAAAAAAAAAGAATGGAAAGAGAAGAAAAAAAGCAAAAGAAAGAAAACCCCATGATTTCCACTTCAATAATTGTCTGGCAAAACAGCAAGTCAGTTTTATTGCCGGGACCATTTTATCCTTGTGCCAAAGTCTTCAAGCCTTTGGTTACCAGCAGTACTCTAGTGTTTTAGGAGGTATTATTACAGTATAATGGTTGAGGATATATATGTTTGAACCATACAGATATGGGACTGAATCTCAGCTTCACAACTTTCCAGTTACGTGACCTTTGATTTCCTTTATTTTAAAATGGGGAGGGTGATACTACTTATTCTCACAAGATTGTTGTAAGAATAAAGAGGTGATTAATGTGTAATAAAGCCCCTAGCATGTATCTCACCTATGATAAGAACTTAATATAATTATTAGTCAAGTTTGGGTCTCTGGTACTTGCTCTTACATTGTGCTTGAGCAGCCTATTTGGACCTCTGCTGACTGCCCACCCTCCCCATGCTTAGGTTGGACTTTCGAAGCTACTTAAATCCTAAAATGATAACCTGACTTGAAATCTATTCCAGATTCTCATCCCAACCTGCTAACTCTAAAATAGCCCAGGGGTTATAATCTAAACTATATTTGAGACTTTGGATTCTACCCAACCATACAGGTCTGCTGAGACTTCTTGGTTTACTCAGGCAGGTCAGACCCAACCTGACACTGTGCAAGTCCAGGTTACACTAGGTATTCTACAGGTCAAGTGACATTTTGTTTTCTGATGACACCTGGGAATAATTGTAGCTTCTTAAAGAGGAAAATGTCATGACTGCTGTGAGGAAAGCAGTCAGAGATTTAAAGCAAAAAGTTATCTTTATGCTTTTAGTTGATTAAACTGGCAAGAATTTGCAGGAGCTATTTAACTTGATTGGTATACTACCTGGCATGCACTTCCTTGCTTAATAAATGCCTTTTAACAAAGCTCGCCTTGTGGGCAGGCAGCTTAGGTTGATTCTAGGCCATATAACTTGACAAGTGCTCTATAATTCCACATTCTATCCACCCACTGATGCTACCACCATTTATTGAGCATGTACTCTGTTTCAAGACATTGCGTCAAACATTTAGCATGTATATTCAACTTAGCCCTCATAGCATTCCTCTGATGTACATAGGATTATTATTTTCATTTTCAGCTGAGAAAATTGAGGCTTACAGGGGTCAACTTCCCAGGGCAACACATTTAGCATGGGGAAACCAGGCCAAAATGTAAAATCTAAGCTTAGTGCCTAAGTTATTTTCTTATCACTATGCTAAATAATGACTTACTATTAAACAAAAGTAGGCTAAGAAGGTGTAACAAATGAAGGTTTACAAGTGTTTAAGATCTTCATTGCAAACTAATATCACTAGCTGCAAATAAATTTTGTTAGGGGAATTGTGTGCTATATATTAGTTTGTGTGTCGGGGGGGCGTATAGGTAGGCAGGAGGATGGCAGTTGCTAGGGACACCAAAACCATCAATTCCTTAAGGAACAAAGGAGAAGAGCGGAAGAAGTAGAAGAGAAAAACAAGAAGGTTACAATTGTTCCCTTTGGTGTTACTGTGAATGAAAATGAAAATAGACCATGGCACAAATAAAGAACCATCAGGAAGGTAGAAAGACATGCATGGATTTGGGGTCCAGAGAGATCTGTCTTTGACTCTCAGTTCCACCACTTACGTGCTATGGGAGCTTGGCAAATCACTTAACCTCTGTAAATGTTGCCTCGTCTGCAAAATGGAGTTTAAAATAAATATTTATTCCCCAGGGCTACTGTGAAAATTAAATGAGACAAGGTAATGAAATGTTCTGGAATTAGATAGTGGTGATGGTTGCACAACCTTGTCTTGTGAATATACTGAAACAAACTGAATTCTACACATTCAAGGGGTGAGCTTTATAGTATGATATTTATATCTCATCAAATAATTAAATTAGACATATATAAAATACCTAGCACTATCCCTGACACAGAGTAAATACAGATAGTAACAACTATTACTGTCTCCTTATGTGTTATCATTATTTTTACAATAATGATGATTAAAAAGATGATAATTATTATTTTTAATAGATATGACAGCAATCCCTGTATATTAGTAGGACAACTACATCTCCATGGGCACATTAGTCAAGAGGAGGAGATAATAGGGCACTTTCTGTATATATTTAGATCACAGATGGGATTACTAGGCAAGGAGCTCATTTGGCATCTACAGGAGGCTCAGGGGATGCTGGCAGCTGGGCCACCTTTCCAGAATGAATTGCAACTTCCCCTTTGGGCTCTACCAACACTTGTTTCAGGAGCATTGGCTTTCTGTGAGCCCAGATGGATACTGAAGGATCTTTGACAAATAATAGAATTGCCAAAGCCACCAATAGCCAAGCCAGTTGGAAAATCATGGTCGCCTTTATGTCACTTGCATATTTATTAAGCACCTACTGGAAGGCTTAAAAATAAGACTGTTGTTTAAAAAAGTTAAAAAATGCTGATTTGAAAATAAAGTTGTATCAACATAATTCCTTTTGAGGTTAGTGGTTTGGGTTTTGTGGATGAAACATTTTTCTTTGGTTGATTATGCAAACCAGACTAAAATTTTTCTCTGTGCTTGGACTGGTCTTATCTGGCAATTTACAGATAGGCTGACCCATCTGCAAAGCAAGTTGGTTACTGCATATGGGCTATAATGCAACTGAGTAGGAGTGTGGGTTTTGGATGGTCAGGGATTGGAAACATATGGGTTTTATTTAATAATATTTCCAAATCAGGGTAGAAATTATGGGTGTTTTCTTGGTATGAGTGGTAAAGTGGAGAAGAGAGAGGCTAGCCACCATTTAATGTCACAGTTGGTGGTAGTAAATGTCTTGAATATTATATAAAAAACTAGACTTTCTGTTTTTAATGGAAAAAAGAAACTTGGTTCAAAGATCCTATTTGGTTTTTACCTCATTTTCACTGAAAATGCTGCTAAATTATGTTATCAGAATGATCAGCAACACCTAATGGATGCTTTGAATGTTCAAAAGTTTTCTAATAAATTTGGGTTGTGTGCTTTTTCTAATGGCTATCCCTAAGGGACCATATTCTTGGGGTAATACAAATGCCACTTGCAAATTTGTAAAGATGGTGGTAGGAGCAGGTAAGTGTATAAAGTTACTTGAAGTTCAAGATGACTGAAAATTAAGTTAATCCAGTACTGTGAGAAAAGCGAATTTATGTTGCTTACTCTGTCAAACCCAACAGATAAGCTCTGTTCATGCTAACATGTGGCCACAGGCCCACTTCTCCTCCACACCTGGGCAAGGAGGTATTGGGATGATTAATGGATGAGAATTGCTACTTCTTTCCTTTTATGGCCCCATCATTTCTGAATCAGAGTGAAAATGGCTAGGGTATGACCTCCTTCTGCATGCCTGTTCTTCTGAGCCTCTAGCTACCCACTCCCAGCCCCAGTAAAACTCTTTATAACGTATTTCTCCTCTCATGCCCTCATCAGCTAATCTTGCCCATTGGGAACTGTTTTCTGGATATTGGCTATCTACTTTTCTATTGAATAAAGCTCTATACAAAGTAGGACCAAGACAAAGTACCATTAATCTGATTTTCAAAGGGCTCATAGCCAGTAGGGGAGAATAATAATAGTAGCAATAACATAAATGCTTACAGCTGTAGTGCTGGTGGTGATGACCACTGAGTGCCTAATGTGTGCTAAGCACTTTAAACACATTATCTCTTTTAATTTTCATAGTAAATATTGTTTATTCATTCATTCAACAAAACAAATCAGATCAAGCCTTTTCCTCTTGGAACAAAGGCGATGTGAAGCTTTGTCCACCAAGGTAGGAAAAAAGTCAAAGGAATGGTATCCTGGAAGTCAAGCAAAGAAAGTTTTTCAAAAAAGAGAGAGTGGAAAAGCATTTGAAATGCTGATGGTAGGTCAAGTAAGACAAGGACTGAGAGATTATCATTGTAATTAACAATGTGTTTGTCACTGGTGACCTTTATAAGAAAGGAGTGGTAGCAATGAAAACCTGATTCAAATAGGTTCAGGAGAGAATTGGGAAAGTGAGGACATTGAGTATAAACAAATATTTCAAGGAATTATGCTATAAGGGGAACAGAGAAATAGGATGGTAACTACAGGAGATGGTTGGGTTGAGGGAGGTTTGATAATACTAATATCTAATAATTAATGGAGTGCTGACTTTGTGCCAGGCATTGTTAATTGCCTTATAGATATTAGTCTATTTAATTATCGTAACAATCCTGAGAGATAGGTAATATTAATCCCAAGTCACAGGTAAAGAAATGAAGTTCAGAAAATAGCTAAGGCATTCACCTAAGGCAGAGTTTCTTAACCTTGGCACTACTGACATGTTGGGCTGGATAATTCTACGTTGTGAGGAGCTGTCCTTGATTCGTAGGATGTTTAGTAGCATCCCTGTCCTCTACCCACTAGATGCCAGTATCACCCCACTAGTTGTGGCAACTAAAAATGTTCCCAGACATGGACAAATGTTCCCTGGGGGGCAATATGGTTGAGAACCAATAGGTAAAGATCACACATCTAGTAAATGACAGAACCAGGGCTTAAAAGATAGTGTATCTGACTCCAAAATCCATGCTCTCAACCACTGCCCTTACTTGTACTCCCCAGATGGCAAATTTCTCTACCCTGTTCTGGTTCCCTGTGGACCCCTGGGAATTGGGAAGAAGATCTGGTTTCTAGAGTGAGGGCAACTTAGACTCAAAGATGTTTTTGTTTGCGCTCCAGTTAGTGTTCCTGCTCAAAAGTTCCCTGGCTGAGGCTTGCATGTAGTCCCTCTCCTCCCCTCTGCTTCTTTCTCCTCCCCTCCCCTCTGCTTCTCTCCCCTCCGCTCTTCTTCTCTGTTCTCTCTACCCCATTTTGTCCCCACACCTCTTTTGCTCTCTCTCACATGAGCGAGTACACACACATACACACACACACACACACACACATTTTGAGAGTTTAAGCCTTTTCCTTACTGTGGGCCTCAGTTTCCCCATATGTAAGAAGAAAGGGTCAGACTAGATGATCGCCCTTCTGGCTCTGCCATCTCTTCTCTGAGTCTAGCGCCCTCCCTTTTCTCATGAGGTAAATACTTTTGTTGGGGGAAAAAAGGGGGGTTTTTGGAAAAAGGGATGTTTGAGGCCTTCCAGTGTGAAACCTGGTGCAAAGTTCCCAGGCTGTGTTTGTCTTTGTGCTGTGTTTACTTCTTTAGAACTGGCTTTTCCCGTTGCTCAGGGCCAAGGGCCGCTCTGGCTCCGGCCATGGGCTGGCAGGGGAAGTTCTGTCGCTTCTGCTCTTTTCTGCCTAGCTGCCGGGACCTCTTTCTGGGCGTCCTGGCCACTGACCCTGGGAGGTCACCTCCCAACCACGGGTGGGCGGCTGCACTGCGGGGCTGGCTGTGTGTGTGAACAGGCGCTGCCCTCGTGGCTCCTGGAGGAGCGAGGATCTCTCTGGGATGATGTGAAGAGCCCGGGCTGATCCCAGGGCGCTATCAGGTTCCCCTGAGGAATCTGCAAAACTCACAGGGAGGCCCTGCGGGGGCTGGTCTAACTGTCTGGGGTTTGGGGGCATTTGGTTATTGGGCTGTAAATGCAAGGAGGGGGCAGGGGGACTTGCCACATTGCAGCCGCTGGTCCCTCCAACGGACCTTGGAGGCCTTCAAGCCCCCTTCCTCCTTTCATTAAGGAGGGGGAACAGGGAGAGCCGGGCTTCCATCCTGCTCTCAGAGCTCTGGCTCAGTTTGGACTTGATTTAAAAAGTAAAATTCAGGGAGAAGTTTAAATTTCTTACTCTGGTACCAATCACTGGAGCCATGGGACCCCAGTTCTGATAATGAATTGCATCAGATCACTAAACTGTCTGTCACATGCCTCCAAAAGGAGCTCATGTTAGGCATCCTGGGACTCTGTGTGTCCTCCTGCTGCTGAACCTCTCTTATGTTTCTTGTCTGTGTCTTTGCGGTACTTTTGTGGTTCCTGGGCGATCAATATTAGTATGTATGTGGATATGCAAGTTTAGGCACATTTCTGAATTCAGAATGTCTGAATGGGTTTTAAGAATAACAAATGTTGCTGTATATATGTGTGGCTTTTCTCTGTATATATTTCAGTTTATAATTCTTCAACTGAATTTCAAAGGCCATGTTTAACCCCTGGCTTCCTTTCCTTTCTGAGCTTTGTGAAGTTTAAGACTCTGTTCTTACAGCAAAGGGGCCCTGTCTGGGGAGCCTGTTTAGACCTGTCTCTTCCTTTTGTTTGCTTTCTTTTTGTCTCTCTCTGGGGAAACCTGGCTCCTGAACCCTGGTTACCCCTCATTCCGCTCTGGGCCCCACAGCATGTTTCTCCACAGCTCCCTCCCTTGCTCATAGCTGTATTGGCATTCCACCAACAACTTGTGATGGGGGTAGCAATCACTGACTCATGTCAGCTCTGAGAGAAAACCCAACTAAAGTAATGGAATGCCAAGTCACTACAATTACTTGAACTAGCAAAGACATGTACAAGGACAGAGACCACAGTTTCTTTGATAACCAAACATATACATTAATCTCCCTTGGGGCCAAAGAAATGAGCATTTTTTCTTTCAGTCTTCAAAAATTAAAAAGTAAAACTAAGCTTATAAGGCTGAGGATAAAAGGTGTAAAGGCTGCCATAGCAAAGCCAAGGGCTTAGCTTAGTCCACAGTAGGAGCTTGCCATCGTCACAGCCAGTAATTCAGGATAAGGGCACAATTCTAAGGTACTCTGCAGACTTCTGCTGACCAAGCTTTAAAATCTCTCTTATAAGAAACAATGACTTCCTTCTTTCATGATTCCCCAAACTCTGCCTTATACTTATAACCCCCACAATAAAATTTTCAAGTAGAAAACAGATGCTCTTTCAGGACACTTTGAGTTGGTCTTTCTCCCTGGGCATCATAGTAATTACAGGAACTTTTAACATTCCACAGAGAAAAGCATCTAATAATCCTACCTCTGGAATCAAGACAGGATCATCTCAGTGATGCCAATTCCACTTGATTTTATGATGAATTCTCCTTAAGTGGACTCAGTAGGGACTAAACAATGGAGACACTGGTTTCCAGAGAGTTAGAGAAATATGAGGGAAAGGAACTAGAACTATTTACCAGCAAATTATTTAAAAATTAAAATGTCATATATTCATCTAAAGTGAAGACAAGCTCAAGTCATCAAATCACTAGTTTCGGTGACTGTGTGTGTGTGTGTGTGTGTCCTCCCCAAATAGATATCTGGTACTTATAAAATGTTGGTATTATCCACAGTGCCTGCACCAATATTTAGCCTCCAGAGTACTTTCTTAAATGGTTTTCTAGTGGGCTTGAACCTCACACAACACAATGAGATAAAAGAAAATACAAAACATAGTCTAGGACTTCCACCTCTAAAAGTAAAGATGGTCATTAAATAATGGGCTATGTGCCTCATTTGTTAAAATAAAAGCTCTTTTAAAAAGATGACAGTGAGGCAAATTTCTGCAAAGCAATGCACATTTTCCCATCAACTTTTACTATAGCTTAGAGAGATGCTGTGCAACTAATTTTCTTAAACATTCTTGGAAGACTTCTATTAATGTGAGCCTTCTCAAACAAGACACTAAATTACTTCCATGACATATACTTGGTAATTTCATCTCCACACGTTTCTAACTCCATTGCAGTGAACTTTCGTATAGTGATTGGCCTACCTAAAGGGACAGAACTGCATTAGAGCTGTGAAAACTTACATGACTCTTCACGAAACTTATAATCACATATGAAAAACAGGCTTTCCTTAATCTCGGAATTCATTTCTTAAGCCTTTAAAAGAGCAGGGTATTAGAAAAACACTTTAAAAGCCATACGGTGATATAAACGGATGCTATACATGCAGTCAGGAGTTACTACTCACTAAAGCAGAGGAGGAAGAGCAATTGATTTGTTGATATCTGGTCAATGTCTTCCTAGCAGATTTTCTCGACTCCAGGTATTCCTCCAATCACAACAATCTGACCACAATGAGTAATGCAGAGAGCTCAGCTGATTATGGCCATAAAGGCTTCAGAGGCCATTTAACATGGTGGAAAGAACACTAAGCAAGGGAATGGAATACTTGATTTAAATCTCAGTTATGTCACTTACAAGAGATCTTAGGACAGTCTCCTAACCTCTCAGAAACTTTCTTCTAAGCTCATTCATAATTAAAGTGAGGGAAAGGGCATTCATAGGCATGCCAGGAAAGCCTTTTGTAACCTACAATGTACCTCTTGGGGTTTGGATCCTAACTTCCAGGCTTGTGATTTTATGATTTTAAAAGTTTCTTTGGTGTTTGACTTCTCCCAGCTCCTGAGATCCCCATTGCTTTATTCTATGTGAAGTCGTCAGGGTGAAGCTCTTAAGTTGGTCACATGACTATTCTATAAGGAAAGAGTAATAGACTTTGTGACAGTTATTTTTCTCTTATGCAGAGTCCTTTTGCCTCTGTCTGTGGGCTCCCATCTATTTTAAGTATGGTTTAGGCCAGTGGTCTCCACATCCTTTTGATTGCTCACCCTTTTTCAATTGGAAAAACTTTGAGCATACTTCCTCAATACATGTATATTTATACATTATTAACAATTATAAAATCATACACGTGTCCTACTCTCTTCCTCATATATTAATGATAATATATAAATGAAACAAACAATAAATAGAAAGTGTAAAAGGATGAGACAAAGATGAAATAAACAGCATGTTAAATGTCTTGTTAATTGTGTTGGCTTTATTATATTATTAGTTAATACTTCAAGGCACAATATATACTTAGGGAAAGAGCTTTCATTATTCAGAATTGATATAAATCCACATTCCCTATAGTCTTTTTCATTATTCGTGCAATATGTTTTTGCTGACTTCTTGTCAGGTGTAATTAGATTATCATGGTTTTTACCTCATAACGAGGCCACTTAAAAAACTCATTGTAGGAGTAGAAGTGTGAGCTCTGCCATTTTCATGCACTTACATTACTAGTATTCTCTCCAATACATGGTTTATTTCTAGGAATCGTCTTAAGCTGCTTGTCCATTTTGTGAGGGTTAAATGTAGTTAGATAATACAATCTATAAATCTACTTAGCTGTGTCCAAAGAAACACCAATATCACTGGTATACATTTGGGGAAAAAAATAAGGGCCCAAGGTCACCCCTTCCATCTTGTGGAACCACCACTCTTCCCTCAGGATACCTTACAGAGCATGCGCAACAGGAAAGCCAAGGATAGACCCACCTGATAAGGATGCTGGTGAAAATATATGTATTACATATAATAGTAATAATAATAGTCTAATACACAGTATTTAGTGAACCACACAGTTTTAAACACTTTAATTATTTAATCCTAAATCTTAATTTCTTTCTAGCATCTCTCAAATTAAATGTAAATTTTCATATTTTCTTCCATACCCAACAGATTGACCGGCATGCCCTCCCTCCTCCACTGCCCCCCACCAATTTGGAGACCACTGATTCAGACTCTGAGATTAAGAATATTTGAATAAGTGGGATGCGTCTATAAAGAACATTGAAGCAACTCCTCTCTGCTATCCTGCTGCTGCAGTTTTCATGTGTGCTGATAAATGACAAAAAATAGAGACTGGAGTAAAAGATAAATGACACAGGAAACAATCCCAGGCAACTGAAGGCAGAGGGGAGAAACTAGGTGAGGAGGAGGCCATGGTAGATAAAACGGAAATGAGGGATGGAAAGCTAGAAATGGAGCAAGAGGGAAGGAAGCCTTGAGGGAGAAAAGGAGAAGTTAGAGACTAGGTAAGAAAGGAGGAACAAGAAGAAAAAAGGGGCACACATCTGGAAAAGGAAGCAGAGGGGTAGACTAGGAGGAGACGTCACTTGTTGACCTACAAGATGCTCACCCATGTCTTGATATCTGATGTCTCTGTCATATGAATTAGCAGGGCCAGCAAAATTTGTAATTTGTGCATACAGATATGCAGACTGAGCATGCCTTCTCTCAGAGAGGCACATGAAATTTATTCAAGCAATGCAAGGACAGAGCAATGCTTAATTTAAAGAGTGAGTTTCTAAAGCTAGAACGGTAAGCAGAATGACTTCTAGGCAAGGCAGAGATTTTGTTGGGTTTTGGTGAAGAGAAATTCCTGTTACTCTTCAAATCACACCATCCAGATGGCCAAGGAAGGGGAGTCTTGCACATTCCTGCAGAAGCACAATTTCAGAAGCTTCTAGAAGCAGCAGCAGTAAAGAAGCCACAGCAAATGAGTTATGTCTGAGGTAGCTGCCAAGGCACCATTCAGAGGACAGGACATTGTCAAACATCACCTTTCATATCTCACTGCAATACTAGAAAGCACGATAATGCACTCTAGGGGCAAGGAACCATCAGAGTACAGTAATGTGGTGTCTGACTTAGATTGTCAGAGCTTGCAGGTCCTTTGAGATCACACACCCCAAATCCCTCATTTCTACTTATGGGAAAACTGAGACCTTGAGAGGCAAAAGCACCAAACCAAAGTTATCCAGTTGGCAAAGCTCACGCGTGACACTTAGGTCTCTAGATAGTTAAAGCAGTGCTCTTGTCTCCACAGCTGTGTATTTATCTATCTCCTCCTCCAGCTCCTGGGCTCTTCTCTAGCAGTAGCCTCCCTCATTAGTACATATAATATATCCCATAAATCCTATAATGTCACAATACAATCAAATAAATGATTAAGATAACCATGAACATCTGCAGGGCTACGAATGCATCTTGATTCAGTGCAGAGACACTTACATTTTAACATTATCATTAATTATTCTGAACCTAAAGAACCGTATTTGAATATACAAAGACCCTTGATTTTCTACCCCTTTCCTTACTGCCAGCCAGTGGCTACTTCTCTGATCAGAAGTTACTTCCTTCCTTCTCCCACAAGGAAGAGCAATAAGACCATCAACTTTGCACAAGGTTAAGAGGCTTTTAATGAAAGGTTTGGTGGAGAGGAGGGTGGAATCAGTGTCACAAAGAAATGTAAGGATTACCTTTGACTAACAGTTATTAATTAATGTCTCATCCTGGGGAAATAATGAATCGTTGGAAGTAAAAGAGAAGCATTTTGGGCCAGGCGCTGTGGCTCATGCCTGTAATCTCAGCACTTTGAGAGATCGAGGTGGGCGGATCACCTGAGGTTGGGAGTTCGAGACCAGCCTGACCAACATGGAGAAACCCCATCTGTACTAAAAATACAAAATTAGCCGGGTGTGGTGGTGCATGACAGTAATCCCAGCTACTTGGGAGGCTGAGGCAGGAGAATCACTTGAACCCAGCAGGCGGAGGTTGTGGTACGCCGAGATTGTGCCATTGCACTCCAGCCTGGGCAACAAGAGAGAGACTCTGCCTCAAATAAATAAATAAATAAATAAATAAAAGAGAAGCATTTTCCCAAGTCCCTTGCATTGTTAAGTATGGAGTAAGAAGCCACCAAGCAAAAGAGGAGGCCAGAGTGAAAAACTCAGTGGAGTTAAGGAAAGCAGAATCCCAGCGCAACCCATTGAAATCACATGTGTGGCCCTTACAGCTAACAGGAGCTAAAGAAGATGTGGAAATGACTGCCCCAGCTCTTTGCCTTCTTTCAGCAGCAGGGATTACTCCCTCAACGGGAGACTTCCCATCAACTTCCCAGTGACCAAAAAGCTAATCCTGGATGTGGAGAGCAGGGCTTGGTCAGTTGGTCAGTCTTTCATGAGACAGTCTGTAGTGCTTACAAGAACACTCAGTCTCTGCCCTTTAGTTGTTCATAAGATAATGGAGAGCAGACAAGTGAAGATAAATGATGATTTAAGCCTGGTAGATCGTGGAAAGCTTCCCAAAGAGGTGAAATTTGTGCTCAGTTTTAAAGGATGGATAAATAGAAATTATTCTTCCACTAGCTCTACACAAAAATGGTAGAGCTAGTGGAAGAATAAATAGTACACGTAGAAGGGGTGGCAAGTATATAACCTGCAATACATTAAGCAACACAGTAGCTCTGAGAACTATGAATCATTCAGTGAACATGTATGGTTTTGGAAAATATTGGTCTCGTTTTGTTTTCTGAAGTGAGGAGGGTTCCTAGTAATGAGAGATAATATTGGAGAGGTAATCCGGGACCAGGTCACAAAGGACTTTATAGGTTTTCTAGAGTTAGGATTTTATTGTGAAGTCCATAAGGGAGCCATTGGAGGACTTTAAGCAAAAGTTTCATGATGCATATTTGTGTTTTGGAAAGATTATGGCAAGACAGTGGCAAATTGATGGGGGAGAGTGAGATTAGAGGCTGAAAGATCAGTCATGAGATTATTGAGATAATTCTGGTGAGAAATGATATGAGCCTGGACTGGAGAAATGGATACGGAGAGAAGTGGATGGATTCGAGCTCTATTTCAGAAGATAAATGAACAGGACTTAATGATGAATCGGAGGTAGTGGGGAAAGGAAAGAGAAGACAAGAATGACTCCCAGGTTTCTGGCTTGAGCAGCTCAGTGCTTATTGATGCCATTTGTTGTGATGGGGAAGACGTGGATAGAATTTAGGAAGGAGCACATCTGGTGGGGGTTGGCAATTGAGTTCTGTGTAGACATGTTTATGGTGCCAATGAAATCCAAGCAGAGATATCCAGCAAGAAATTGACAATGTCAATCTGAAACTAAGAAGAAAGATCTGAGCTAGAGATTTAATATTTATTATTGTATGGATGGTGGCTGAAATCCCTGGAGTATATAACACCACCCTGGGAGATGCCTACACTAAGAAGAAAAGTGGGATGAGGACAGAATGCTGGGGGATCCCAATCAGAGTAGGAAAATAACTAGGAAAGGGTAGCATAACATTCAAGGGAACAGAGTGTTTCAGGAGAGAAGGAGGTGTCTTGCATAGCAGGGCCATCAAGGAAGATAAAGAATGAAAAATATCCATTGAATTTGGCAACAAGTAAGTTAGCAATAATTAGTGTCAGCAATAGAGCCAGCCCACAGATGGCTGAGGAGTGAGTGGGCAAATATTTGTCATGAAATAAGGCACGAAACTTAAGTGCAGACAGCTGGAGTAAGGCCCGGCCACCCAAGGAGGTGATACACAATATAAGCTTTCATGTTGGAGCAGTAGAGCATAAAGACATTGGTGTATGTTGTAGTGGCTAGTCAGGGGAGGGGCATGAGGGGATACACAGGGAGGAGGAAAGATGTACATAACAATTTCCTAATTCAGGAAAAAATGGAAAGGTCTCTTGGTAGCCATGGCACCAGTCAGCTAACACAGGGAATGCCAGATGTTTGCAAGAGGAGAGTAAATTGAAGGACTAGTTGTTAAGACATCTGGGTTCTGGAATTCATGAGAAACACATTTTGTGGCTGTAGAACAGCAAGATGCAAGCAAGAGATAAGGAATTAAGAAACCTGGGCTCAGTTTCAGTTCACATGAAACTCAGGCTAGCCTCATACATTCTCAAGCTAGGCATAACTTCCCAGGTCATAAAGCGGAGGACAAACAGCCTTTACCTAGAGGGCAATCCAAACATTCCCGATGGTTTTCCATTATCTGTGATAATGCTTCTTTAGATGGCATGGATAATTAGGAGCTCACCATATTGTATATAAACACCAGAACAATGTTAAAACAGGGAAAAACTCTAAAAGAGTATTAAGGAATACTAGATTCGGAAGGAAAGAAACTGCCCCCTCCTTCCACCCCCAACTTCAGACAAACACATACTGATGGAGTATCATGCAGAGATAACTTTCAGGTCTAGTAGGGAAAAAAAAAGAGAAGTGTTGGAAATGTCAACCTAAAATGCTCTGTTTAATCGAGTGGCAGGGAAAAAAATACCAGAGAAGAGAACAACCCAAAAGAATGGTTCTTCGAGATAATAACACCTACTCCTATGAAAGAAGAGTGAAAATCATATATTAAGTTCAAATCTGAATGGCTGGGGGGAAATGCCTTTATTTAACACTATGAGGCAGGTCATTTTTAAAGATTGACATTCTCCTAATGTTGGCTAAATAAGGTTTAGCCACTAGCAGGCTGGTGACCATGGGCAAGTCCTTACCAGTTTCTTTATTTGTTGCATACATATAAGATTACAGCCCCTGACAGAAGATGTTTTGGAAACTGCAAAGCAGTGCACCAACATTAGGTGGGACTTTTACCAGGCAGGACATACCTTTGAGAAATCAGTTTGAGAGAGCTTCAGCCAAAAAGGGTTGGATTGCAGTTTTGCAGGAGTGCTAGGTGTTGTGTAAATGTCCTAGTCAGTTCAAGAGGACTTTGGCAAAGGAAAAGTACACACTGCCCAGCAAGTTATGCGCTTGATGTCTCCCCAAGGCAGGAGGCAGGCCTGCCAAGGGCTGCAGCATATCTCAGGGGTGACCCAATGTTCCGTTCCCCTCCCAGCTCAAGAGGAACAGCTTGAAATATAAATGGGTCCTTCTGCTCAGCTAAGGAAAACAGTGCCAAATCTTTCTGACATCTGCACACAAGGGGTACTGAAGGGCTGTCCTGTAGGGTCAATAGTGCTGGGGCCAGTTTAAACAATCCTGCTTGGCCCTGGGAATGCAGAGGAAAGAGAGGATGACTTAACAGAACCTGGTGGTGCTTCAAGCACCCATGATCACAGTTTGCCGCATGAGCATCAGTCTTATCTATTTGGGAAATAGGACATTCCTGCTCTTGACTCATGAAATACGGTTTGGTCTGGTTCAATAACTTTCACAACTGTTCTTAGAAAATTTAAACTTTGCAAATACATTTTTAGGAACATATTTGACAGTGTGGAGTCTGTGTCTTTTAAATATTGAGGAAAAAAATCTATGCAGTGATATTCTAATTTCCTCCATCCCCCACCCCCTCAGCCACTCAGATGTTTTCAAAAGAGAAGAGACTAAAGCTCCAGATGTTTGAAACCTAAATAAGGGGTCCTTATGAAATAAATCTACTGCCCTCCATTTTCAGAGATCAAAATCTCAGCCAGGGGTTTAACAATGAGGTCACTGTAGGCATGTTTGCCTGGTGTAGGAGTGACTTCAGATCAGATATATATAATTTTCTACCCAACCTAACAAATAGCCCAGAGCTTCTTAGTTTTCTGGTTGTTGGGTCTGACTAACTGTTTCTCACGCTGCCACAATCCATCAGGAAATGTTGCTTTGTGTCAAACCTCAAATCTCACTTGCATCGATTTGGGTCATTTTTATTTGCTGTGTCTTTGCAGAGGTAAAGTAAGTCAGTAAGAATCCTCAATTAGGAAAGTGGCTAGAGAATATGTCCAGGAAATTCACAGAAGAAATACAAATTTCCAGGTAATATGTGAAAAGACATTTAAACTCAGGGAATTAGAATGATTTTCATTCATCATATTAGCAAAAATACTAAGTGTTGGCAGAGGTGTAGAAACATGGGCATTTTTGTACAATGCTGATGGGAATATAAATTGGAGAATACTTTGTAGCGTAATTTGGCAGTGGCTTTGAAAATTAAAAATGTCTATTACCCTTGTACCTGATAATTATGATTCTTACTATCTGTGCTAGAGATGTATCTATGCTTGAGCTAGTATTTATGCTTGAGCACAAGGAGGCCTGCTCAAAGATTTTAACTGTAGCTCTGCCATTTTACAAATAGTAAAAATTTAGAAACAACCTAAGTAGCCGTCAAAAGGGGAATGGCTAAATTAACTATGGGGTAGAGAAAAAGATCTTAAGGACGTGTTAAGCTTACAAAAGGGCCCAGAATATATACTTATAATTCTACTTTGGAAAAGAAAATCAGATAATGAGACTATTTTTAGACGTGCATGTACATATCTCTGATTATGTACAGAAAAAGGTAAGAAAGACAATAGTGGCACTGACAGAGCATCAAGGGAGACTTTTGCTTTGTCTATACTGCTTGCACATTGTTCAAGAATGCGTTCATATATTTATTGTGAAATTTTTTTTCTAGAATGTTTCAGAGGTGAAGGCATGGGTCTTGGTGGCTACAGCGAACATAGCTTCTGTGAGAGGCAGCAGTAGGTAAGTTTGGTGAAGTAAATAGATGAGAAATCAAAGGACTCAGATAATGACCTTCAATCTGTCATCACTTTGCTGTGTGATCCCAGAAAGTAATTTTCCTTCTGAGTCAGTTTCCTCTGTACAATCAATGATTAAGTTGAGAGGGTTACTGAGATACTTTCCCTTTCTGATATTTTATGATTCTCTAAGTCCATGTGTTTAATATAGAATAGGTCTGGTCCCTTTTGATGAGAAGACGGCTTTTTGTTCTCTTCCTTCAAATTCTGGCACAGTTTGACATTTCACTTTACCCCAAATGTAAGATAATGAAAGAGAAGGTGGAACGGTCACTGTGTTCCCTGTTTGGCTATAGGTTTGAAGATTTGGTTGACCTATTTATGCTACTATCTTCTTTATACAGTATAAGCCCTTAAGCTTGTTTGAGTGTGATGAGAGTGCATTCACAATGCTAGAAATGGGAAGTTCTGAACTCTATAGGATGGTCATTAATTCTGGAAATACACACACACACACACACACACACACACACACACACCCCAATGGAGCATCCCTAGTCTAAAAATCAAAAACCCAAAATACTCCAATGAGCATTTCCTCTGAGTGTCACATCAGTACTAAGGAAATTTTGTATTTTGAAACATTTTAGATTTCAGATTTTTGAATTAGGGATGATCAACTTGTGTGTGTGTGTGTGTGTGTGTGTATATACATATATATATATATATATTTACAGATTGAACCCTTTCAATACCTTTTCTGGGTTATACTAAAATGCATTTTTTTTCAGTGAAAATAATAGATACAAATATCTAGGGGCTATGCATATTCAGGGCTTGATAGAAACGTTGTGCCAATGCACTGAGCGAATTGCAATTTGCACAACAATTTGAACTGTGCATTGCTAATGAGGAACAATACATGGAACATGTCACAACATTTTAAAACATATCCTAGGTTTTAATGTAATACTTATAAACCATTCTTTATGTATAGTCACCTATATTTCTAGACTTTATGGCTACCCTGTTCTCTTGAGTCTGTCACTAACAAGCAGGGTGATTTTGGACAAGTCACATCCCCAGTCTGTAGATAACAATCAGAACACCTGTTCCCCAGAGTGGGAGGGAAGAATCAAGTGAGCTATGAAAATTTACACTTATCTACAAACATCGTCTTGATCTGGCTCTTTACAACCTAATCGGCTTTTGGAAAAACTCCAGACGAAACTCTGAGGAAACCTTGGGAATGAAGGAAACCTCTTCTTGGTCCTTCAGAGACTTTGACCGGTCTAGCTCTGACTATCATTAGTTAGCAAAGCTCCTTCCAGCTGGTCCTCATCACTTTGCTTGTTTCGTGAAGTCATAAGAGTAAATTCTAAGCACTTTATTTCTAAAGAAAACAGATAACAGCTCCCATGCAACTATTTGTCTTTCAAGAATAAAATAAGCAACTTACTCTCGCTCCTTTTTCAGGAAAGCACTTACAGCTCCCACTGCAGTCTTGGCCCCCACATGGCTTTCCATAAGACTTCTCTCCCTATTAAAAAAAGGAAAAAGTTAATAAACCATGTGAACCAAGAAGCAATGTTGTCCCAGCAAACCTAACACTTACCTTCTTTACCAAGTAAATCTAAAGGGGCTTAATGATCTTATCTGAAGTCAGTAGTCAAATGAAATAAAAACTAATCTTAAGCTAGTATCCTTTTATGTCAGGTTTATACCTCATCAAATAAATAGCCAGTTGGGGAACTTTCTTTTAGACACATAGCATTGCATGGGGGCTGGAAATAGACCCTAGACATATTCATGCAAAAACAGGTGTCCAGTGACTTATGGATTTGCACTCATTGGTAAAGAAATAGCTATAGCAGATAACTTGAGTGAAATTCAAGTGCTAGATATGTAGTGACAAATGAAAATAGCTACCTTGTACTCTTCTCTCAGAATTGTTCTCCTCCATTTCAGCTCACCATTCAAACCTTATAGTGGCATTCCTATGCCCATTTAGTCAGATCCAAATTCCTCAGGTGGTATTTTACAGTACCCCCCAAGCTCTCCAACTTCATTTTATCTTCTCCTCTGATTTTTGGTGATGATGACTAGCTGAATTTCTGCAAGGCCACCACATGATCTGATGTATGCTGATCCTCACCAACCTTATCTCCTTTCTCTCTGGTTCACTCTGCTTCAGTCACATGGGAGGGCGTTCATTCTATTCATTAAAAACATCAAGCCTGTTCCGGCCCCAGGGCCTCTGCCCTCACTGTTAGTTTTTTCTGTAATGCTCTTCCCCTAGATTTTTTTTTTAAATTGCTGGCCTCTGTTCAATGCTTAGGTCTCAGTTCAATTGTCTATTCTCAGAGAGGCCATTCCTGAGTCTCCAGTTACTTTCAATCATATCATTTCATTACCTTTTCATCATTAGACATTCTGTATTTTCCCACTAGAATGTAAGCTTCATGTCAGTAGGGACTTAATTGTCTTGTCCAATACTGTATTTCCAATGCCAAAAACCAGGGATAACACTAAAGAATTTTTGGTGACCACATGAATGGAGTTAGGATTTGAACTCAGGTCTGACTAACTCCAAAGTCTTGACCTTAACCCTTATGCCTTAGTGTTTTCTAAGTCTTTTGTCTACCAGAACCTCAATACAAGGACTCAACAATGAGAAAAACTACCTGTCTGATCATATCCACCTTGGGAAAAAAGCAGAACATAATATCTTTAAGAAGAACTTTATCTCTGGGATGGATTTAGTACCATATAACTTTTTTGTTTAATGTTGGATGTTTTTTTCCAAAGAGAAAGGCATATTTATGAGCTGACCTCACACTTAATCATTCTTGCCTCTGTGTACTGTGTGCCTTTTCCTAATTACTGGAAAGCACTGTAAATTTCTCAGAGGTCTCTTATCTCTTTAGACATTCCCACAACACTTTATCATCACAACACCTTGCTAATAAGGTAGTGATGGCAGAGCTATGACAAAATATTACTATTTTAGATTCCAAACACCTTCCTTATATATTTTATCTCTTATAAGCCCTTGACATGGTAAGTGCTATTGCACACTTTCCAGTTTACCTTCCATTTTATGGTATACAGGACAGGCAAGTTTTCATAAGCGTGAGATCAAGAGGTACTCTGGCAGGAGGAAGCTAGGGGCTAGCATAGAATAGAGAACTGAGGGAGCAGCATTGAATTTTATCTTCACTTACGCTGACACCTTGTCTAATGTTGAGTACTATATTTCTTGGTATTATAGATAATTTGTATTTCCTTCTCCATACATTTCTGTGTTTTCTAAGAAGTCTTCAACAAGCACATATAATTAATAAGAATAAAAAAAATACATGTTATTAAGTGATAAAAGTCGTCCCCTTCAAGGAAGAGAACTTGACAGGTATAGCCAAAGTTGAAGTGGCACTATTCAGAGCTTTGTCCTACTTCCAAACAATGTTGGTTTGGGTGTTCCATAAAATTGGTCTATAGTAGATGAAAAGTTTCCAGACCCCTCAAACATGGAACAAAGAGGCTGGAAGCAAGGAAACTGGATAAGACAGGGGAAAAAAAACAATAGCAGGAGCTGAACAAAACCATAAGAAGCAGAAGCTAAGGTTTCTTAGGAACTCGCCAGATCAAGGAGGCAAAGACACCCAGCTAACAGACAGGAAGCCATTACTGTCTTCTGTCACTGAGGAGGGTAACCAGAGAAGCCCTGTTGGCCACAAGGCAATTTCCTGTAATGCCAGCCCTGGCAGTTTCCCCAGGAGTCTTCAATTACAGTGAGGTGGGAGGAGTGAAGGCAGGCTTCCAGGGAATATGACCAGACTAGACCTGAGAAGCCTCTGCCTTATCCTGGCTTGTCTGGGTACACTCCACCCCCTGCTTGACCATGCCATGTGGCTGGTGTCATACCTGCCTTGGAATGTTCTCCCTTTTCTCTAAAGATCCAACCCTTCTTATACCCAAGAAAATTAAAGCTGGAAAGGCTTTGGGAGATCATCTAATACAGTGGTTCTTAACTCTATCAGAGCAGTACCTTATTTTTTATTATAATTATTACTCTCCTTTGCAATCCTGAAAAGAAATTCATAGCAATAAGTTATAATAAAAATGTAAGCAAAAGTTTTAAAAGCACATATTATGACCTAACTGTATTACAAAAAAAAAAAACAGAAAAAAAAGTCATTTATAGTAAAAAGATACGTATTTCAATATATAAGCTCATACATAGAAGACGTCATGAAGTAGTCAGAGGCCAACAGCTCTCTGGAGAATCATTATGAATGTGACAGCCTGCTGAAACAGAATGACACTGGGATGTAGGATTGATGATTCAAGTATCATGAATCAGCTGCTATTAGTAAGTGCAATGATTATCTCAAATGACAAATGACTCATGATGATGATCGTGGGTGGGGAGCAGGAAGTACAACCTTCCCTTTATTTACTGGACAGTTTTATTCGGTAACAAGAAAACCATGAAAAAATGTAGTTATGTTCTAGACTCAAATAATTATAAACAAAGTTTTCATCTCCATGAATATCCAGAGGTCTTTTGCATCCTGCAGGATGCAAGACAATTCTTCGTAGTATTCAGAACACCTATCATTCCTAGAAGCCACTTAGTAAGTTGCCCCACTCCCTGATCATTTTGACAATCACAAATAGCCTCACAAGTTCCAAAATACCTCCTGGGGCATACTTCTGGTAAAAAATATTGCTGTAATCCAAATCACCCATTTTACAGGTGATAACACCGAAGAAGATTACTTTGGCTTGGGTCACACCATTAACAAATGGATTCTAGCACTTTTGAACATAATGCAATATTCTTTCTACTGTTCCATACCTCTCAAGACCAAAGTCAAGTTCCACATCTTCCATGACCACTTCAGCTTCAGTGAAACACTAAGTCCCATTCATTGGATAAGTGTCACATGTTGTTATGGGAGAGTCTTTGCAATGTTCCTAAGGTTGCATAGCTGAGAGTCTTGTTTCCTTATCCAGACTGTAATGTTTAAGGGAAAGGTCAATTTATTTTACCTCTTTGTACAAACCCACAGTGTTAAGGGGCAAAAATATGTTCTAGCCACTATCTGAGGCAGGATCACTTAGGAGTATAAGTTCTGAAGTCAGCCTGTACAGGTTTAAATCCCAGCTCTAATATTTCTGAGTTGGATGACCTTAGGCAAATGACTTTATCTCTCTGAAACCCAATTTTCCTATCTGTAAAATGAGGATGGCAACAGTATCTACTGTATAGAGTTTGGTTCGAGATTCAATAAAATTAAGCATGCAGGCTGGGCATGGTGCCTCATGCCTGTAATCCCAACACTTTGGGAGGCCAAGGCAGGTGGATCACAAGGTCAGGGGTTCAGGACCAGCCTGGCCAACATGGTGAAACCCTGTCTCTACTAAAAATACAAAAAAATTAGCTGAGCATGGTGGCAGGCGCCTGTAATCCCAGCTACTCAAGATGTTGAGGCAGAGAATTGCTTGGACTCGGGACGCAGAGGTTGCAGTGAGCTGAGATCATGCCATTGCACTCCAGCCTGGGTGTCAGAGTAAGGCTGTCTCAAACAAACAAACAAAACAAACAAACAAATAAATAAAGCATGCAAAGCATAGTACCTGGCTCATAGCATGCACTAAGTGTCAGCTATTGTTATTATATTAACATTAGCTGTACAAGACTATTTAGCAGTTTTTGCAACATTCTGGTCTCTCTCTGGAGCTCCTTATCAAGTGGTGTGTACTGGTTTGGCCATGCCAGTTTGTCTATGGCTGATGTTCACTCTGTTTGGTCAGGATGTCCATTTGGATTTGTTGATGTCTGTGAATGTAATTATCTGAATCAATGATAGTCTGGACAAGGAAAATGTGGCACATATACACCATGGAATACTATGCAGCCATAAAAAACGACGAGTTCGTGTCCTTTGTAGGGACATGGATGAATCTGGAAACCATCATTCTCAGCAAACTGACACAAGAACAGAAAATCAAACACCGCATGTTCTCACTCATAGACGGGTGTTGAACAACGAGAACACAGGGACACAGGGAGGGAAGCATCACACACTGGGGTCTGTTGGGGGGGGTAAGGGAGGGACAGTGTCTGTAGGGAGGTTGGGGAGAGATAACATGGGGAGAAATGCTAGATATAGATGATGGAGGGATGGAGGCAGCAAATGACATTGCCATACATGTATCTATGCAACAATCCTGCATGATCTGCACATGTACCCCGGAACCTAAAGTGCAATTAAAAAAAAAGAACATAACCACGTTTTATATATCGAAATGATTTTTTTATGGTTTTATTGTTACTGAATAAAAATACACAGTAAATAAAGGGAAGATTGCATTTTTCCCCCAGATCACCACCATGAGTTATTTCTCATTTCAGAGAATCACTGCACTAACTTAACTTTTTTTTTAGATGGAGTCTCGCTCTGCCACCCAGGCTGGAATGCAGTGGTGTGATCTTGGATCACTGCAGCATCTGCTTTCCAGGATCAAACCATTCTCGAGTAGCTGGGATTACAGGTGGCCACCACCACACCCAGCTAATTTTTATATTTTTAGTAGAGACGGGGTTGGCCAGGCTGGTCTCAAACTCCTGGCCTCAGCCACCAAAACTATCTTTTAATTGCTAAAAATATTTAGTAATTAGGGTTAAAGGCTAGGGTTTACAAAACCATAACCATAAATATTGCTAAATATTTTAAACATAATCTCTACCCCACACATCTATCCTTTTGCTGATACTGGTTGCTGTGTCTAAAATGTTTTCCTACTCCCTTTACCACAAACCAAACTTCTATTCATTCTTCTATAACCAGCTTAAACACCATCTTTTTGGTGAAGACACCCTTATACTCTGCCGCCCTCTCAGCAATTCCAGGAGAAGTACTCTCTTGTCTTTGTTGATGGAGTTTTGCCATATTTTACTCAATTTCTTTGATTCTGCTATCAGACTGGGATCAGGACTATGCCTTATGTTTCTCTGCAGTCCTGTCTCAGGAAGGTATTCAGTGAAGGGCTATGAAATAATTGCTTTCAGAACAACTGAGTTACAAGTGTTAGAGATCAGCATCACTTGGGATTCTTCCTCTCTCCTGGGTCTCCTGAAATAGTTACATCACAGTGCCTCTACCACCAACCAATAGGCTTTTCTAGGCATCACCAGTACTTTCTTGCATGGGGGTTGGCAAGGATGACAATGATGCAAAAGGCAACCCAGGAAACAAGATAGGAAGTAACAGTGGCTTAGCTGAAGTGATCGGACTTCAAAGGCCAGTGATCTTTGTGAGTCATTTTCTCCAGAAGCTTAAGTCACAGAAGACTGGCTGTGTAGCATTTTATTCTGACCATTCATTCAATAAATATGCATTAAGTGCCTACTATGTGCTAGGCATTGTGTTAGACATTGGTGATAGTGGCAGTATCATACAGCCATAAGTGTACCCAAGTCCTTGTTCTCAAGGTGTTTAAAATTTAGAGGGAAGACAAACAATAAATGAATATTACATACATATTTGTTAGATGATCTGTATTGTGGAGGAAACTAAATTGGGTAAGAGGGTAGGAAGTGTTGGGGTTAGGTTGTTATTTTATATAAGGAAGTCAGGAAAGGCCTTGTTTATAAGGGGACTTCTGAGTAGAAAACAGTGTTTCTCAAAGCCCAGTCCTTGGACCAGCATCACCGGTCCTGGGAAATTGTTAGAGTTGCAAATTCTTGTCTCCTCCATGATCCACTGAATCATAAACTTTAGGGTGGGGCTCAGCAATCTATGTTTTAACAACCCCTTCAGGTGATTTTGATGCACATAATGTTTGAGAAATACTGCTATAGAAGATGATGGAGCAAGTTATGTAACTATCCAAGGAAAGAGTATTCTAGGCAAAGGGAATAGCAAGTACAAAGGCAGTAAATGGGAGAATACGCTTGATGTTTTGTCTACAGCAAGGAGGCCAGAATCCTGGAGTGCAGTGAATGGGGGTGGGGGGAACGGAATAGATGATAAAGCCAGAGTTGGAGCAAGAGCCAGATCATAGATTTTATAGACCAGTGTAAGAGCTTTGCCCCTGGAAATCCACTGAAGGGTTTGGAACATATGAGTGACACCAATTGATTTACTTTTTAAGAGGAATTACTCAAGCTTCCATGTGAACTATAGTGAGGCAAGCACAGAAGCAGAAAGGCCACCTAGAAGACTATTGTGGTAGTTCAGCAGGATGATAGAGGTTTATACCAGAGGGGCAGTTATAGAATCTGACAGAAGTAAAAGGAGTCTAGATATGTTTTAAAAGCAGAGTTGCTAGAATTTGCTGATGAATTCGATATGGGATGTGACTGAAACAGAGAAGTCAAGGATGACTCCAAATTTCTGTACTAGGCAACTAGAAAGATGTAACTGCCATTTATTCAGATGAAGAAAACTATTGGAGAAGCTGGCCTGGGAAGCATCAGGAATTTTGGTTTTGAGATGTGTATAAGATATCCAAATAGAGGAGTAGATAGTTGGCTATGGAAGTCTGGAATTCAGACTTAGTCAGTATAGACTTAACTATGTTGTTCTGACAAACCTAAGATTTCAATGGTTTAGCACACAAAGTTTGATTTCTCACTTATGCCATAATCCAATAAGACACAAGCAGCTCCTCTTAGTGGCCTTCTCCAAAGGTGACTTGGAATTCCAAGATGCTTTTGTCTAGCAACTCCACTATCTCAGATCCTAGTACCTGCCCTTAATTCCCCCTCACTGGAAGTGATACATCTTTTGTGTTTATGTTCCCTTTAACAAGAACCAGACATACTGGACAACCTAACAACATGGAGAGTAGGAGAGAGCAGGGTTTATCTGGAGATCACCATCTCTGCCATTATTGTTATATAAGGCCATAAGGGGCCGGGTGTGGTGGCTCATGCCTGTAATCCCAGCACTTTGGGAGGCCAAGGCAGGGGGATCACTTGAGCCAAATAGTTCAAGAACAGACTGGGCAACATGGTGAGACCCCATCTCTACAAAAAATTAGCCAGGCGTGGTGGCATATGCCTGTAGTCCCAACTACTCAGGAAGCTGAGGCAGGAGGATCACTGGAGCCCAGGAGTTTGAGGCTGATAATGTCACTGCACCCAGCCTGAGTGACAGAGTGAGACCCTGTCTAAAAAAACAAAAAGGCTTAAAAGTAGATGAGATTACCAAGGGAGTGAAGGTAGATAATGGGAAGAGAATACATCCTAGAATTAAGCACTGAAGCATGTCAGTGTTAAGAGAACATGAGGCGGTACTAGAGAAGGAATCTGAGAGGGAGTAGCCAGTGAGATGAATAAAGAACCAACATACAAAGGGGCCCTGGAAAAAAACAATGATAAGCTTAAATTGTTGATAGGTCAAGTAAGGCAAGATATGAAAACATACCAATGGATTTAGCAATGTGGTGATCTATACCAGATAAATTTCAGTGGCTTAGTGCAGATAAAAGCCAGATTGCAAGGGGTTCAGTGGAGAGTGGGAAGTGAGGAACTGGAAAAATCCAGGATAGCCAATTATCTAAAGGAGTATTGAGAATGGGAGAAATAGCACTGTAGCCAGAGAGGGACATGGTGTAAAAAGTATGCTTAATTTTTGTTAAGATTGGAGACATTGGAATATGTTAGTATTTTGAAGGAATATGTGTTGACACAGGAGACAGATGGAAAAATTGTTGGGGGTGACTTTAAGTGCACAGGAGAGGATGGTATCTAATACACAAGTTGATGGAATGCCCCTAGATAAGAGAATTGAAAGTTCATCCACAGTGACAGGTGGAAAGGCAGAATACATAGATAGGTATAGAGGCAAGTAGGGTAGTTGATGTGGTAATGGAAGCATGCAGATGTTCTCTTCATCATACTTATTTTTTCCTCTTAGTGAAACAAGAATCAAGGTTATCAGCTGAGAATAAGAACAAGAATGAGGTATTGGAAGTTTGCAGAGAGATAAGGTGTGACATGATCAGTTAGGAGAGCAGGGAGAAGGCATGGACTAGGGAAATCTGGCAGGACTGCAAGGCAGCTAAGGGCCCACTTGAGTTTGGTGGTCATGAACTTAAAGGAACATCAGTTATCAATATTGTAAGGTTTTCTGTAGCATTGTCCAGCCACATGGATATACATGTAGATTAGAGGAAGAGTTGAATTTAATCAAGGTTGGGATCTGCTAGTTGAGGATGGTAAGGGAAAAGAGGGGCAAGGGAGTCAACGGTATATGGAAAGAAATGATTATGATTATGGACCATGGAATCTAGGTTTCCTATGGAAGGAACTGAGCACAGGCAGTGGTAAGGGGCAGTAGAAAGGTGGTAGGATCAATGGATGATTGACTCTGGTGGCGCTGAAGAAATGCATGGGTTTTAGGATTGTGACTATGTCCCAGAAGAAAGAAGGTATCGTACTATAAAAACACTAGCCCTGTTAATATCCCACACAGTGCAAAACAAGACAGTCCTTGGATTATAATAAATTCGTCTTGAATTAGCACAGTAAATGGTTGTTGAAATGGCTGCTCATTCCTGGTTTCATACAACGTAACAAAACTGTCCCCTTTTAATAACTTCAGATTTCTTCAAAACATCTTTCACATCAAATCTCATTTGATTTTCCACCTCAAATCTGAAATACTTTAGATATATATGTGTGTAGAGACATAGACACATATACAACATTACAATGATTTATTTATATATTCATCTGCCATCCTAGACATTAGGTTCCTTTGAGATGAAGACCTTGGTTTCACTATAAGACAAATCAACGGAAATTCTTTAAGCCTCAATGTCCTGAACTATAAAAAGGGATATTTTACTTTACAGGGTTTAGTGAGGTTAAATGAGATGATGATTTTAGTCAAGTGCTTACTATATTGAGCATATGCTCAAACTATGTCAGCTTGTACTATTTACAATTACAGTGTCTAGTACTGTGCATGAGAATGCTTAATAGGCCCTCATTCAATGGCTAATTCCCATTTTAAAGATGAGGAAATGGAAACTCAGCTGTTAAACGACTTTTTCAACACAGAAAGTTAAGTATCAGAGTGGGGATAAAAAACCAGGTACTTTCAACTGTCTGGCTCTGTGTGTGTGTGTGTGTGTGTGTCTGTGTGTGTGTTTAACTGGACCTGCTGCCACTAGTTCCGGGAATTAGCCCAAAACTAAGAAGTAGGGAAAAGAAAGATGAGTGTTGAGAGGTGCCTTTTGGGGGGTACCTTTTAATCAATATTACTCTACTTCACAATATTATTTGTATTGTTTGCACATTTTCTAAATAACCTTCATATATAATTCTTATAAGTACTTTTGAAACAAAGGAATTATTTTTCATGTGACCATTTTCTAGATTAAAAAAAAATATCCTGAGTTTCAGAGTGTTGGTATCATTTGCTAGTTACATGACAAAGTGAAGATAGCCAAACATCTAAAAGAGAAAAATAATACAAGATGCTGAGGTGACCTTTTATAATCTTCATTCCTTGCCAGTGGTCTCAGGATCCAGAAATTCTGAGGCCTCTTTGGCTAGATCAGACCTATCCTGGGGCCACATTCACAATATCGGCTACCGTGAATATCTGCTATGTGCCTAGTTAAGTAGTTCACTTTTATTATATCACTGACTGTCCGACCTCCACTGTGAGGTAGGCACTGCTACCATTATCATTTTACAGATGATAAAACTGATGCTTCAAGGGATTAGTTTGCCTTCCCAAGGTCAGTCAGCTAGGGAGCAGCATAATGTCAGACCCAGGTTTGGCTCAAAATCTTAGAGCTCTTCCCTTAAACCAGGTCCCCTTTAACATTACCCTATGTTTCTGAACTTCTTGCTAATAGTACAGAGAATTCTGGCTTTACTTTGAGCAATTCTAAAATGAAACCTAAAACCTTTGAATTGAAATGTGAACATACACACACACACATGCACACACACACCATACACATACATACACACATTAAACCAAGCTGGGTCCTGTTCCATGTTTAATGTGTACTTGCCTTTTAAGAAAAGCACCCTATGAGTTTATGAATGAAAGACTCTGGGAAGAGAAGAAAGTGATCTGTGTGATCTGGCTCCCTACCATGCGGGACTTGTCACCTATACTTTATTTTAAGGAAGAAACTGACACCAGACATTGCTGAATATTTCAGGAAGCCATTTCCCTCCAACATCTGCTCAACTGTGTTCACACCATAGATAAAAACAACTGATGGCATCAGGGATAGAAGAGGAACAGGGATTTCAGGTTTCACTTGAAAAGCTCTAGCCAGCCAGTATGAACCAAGGCCTGAGGGGATGTAGTACTACCCAGTTAGACCTTAAAGTAAATTTAACAAGCAAATGCTTAACACACAAACAGGCAAACTAAATGTTGCTCATAATGTTCTTAAAATAGAAGCCTCTTTTTCCTCTGTTAGTAAGAATTTACTGAGTAGCTATGAAAGAACAACACTTCCCAAGGCTAGTCATAGGGAGCATGTCAGATTTAGCAAAAAAAAAAAAAAAAAAAAAAAAAAATACAGGATGCACAGTAAGCTTGAATTTCAGAAAAACCACAAGTAACTTTTTAGTATATGTATGTCCCAAATTAGTGTATGTTCCATGCAATATTTGGGGATATACTTATACTTAAGATCTATTTGTTATTTATCTGCAATTCAAATTTAACTGAGTGTCATCTATTTTGTCTGGAAACCCTACAAGTAGCATCATGATACACTTGTGTGACAAATTCAGCTATGAGGTGTGTCAAAAGTAATCGTTAGTAATAATAATTAAAATATAAATTCTTCGCCTTACTTTTTCAGAAAATTAAGAGGGGACTCATGTTTCTTTCTGTAATTGAGTCACTCCTACTCATTTGCATTCTAATATGCTTTCCAAAGTCAAAAGGGAAAGCAGAGTTACAACTAGCATTGTAATGATTACATTTATTCATTTACTCAGCAAGTATTTATTGAGTGTCTGCTGTATATTGGCTTGCTGTGTGCTTGCTAGACAATCTTTAATGCACACCTGCTATGTATAAAGGCACTGTGTTGAGCACTATGGAAAAAAGACAAATATTTAGAAAACATATTCCTTGCACTCAGGAAACTAAAAGCTTGATACAGGAGATAGCTGCAGTCAAAAGGAGAAAATGAGAGGTATCGTTGGAGAAGATAAAAAAATATCCTTCTAAAACTTGGATGTGATTGTTCTATCTTCCCTCAAAAGCTTCTGATTGCTCCCCATTCCCCACAAAGTTCAAAATTTAAGTATGACATTTAAGGGCACTCAAAATCAGGCTCAACCAACCATTGCAAGCCCACCTCTCACCCCCTCTAGTCACAGAGTTCTGTTTATTGATTATTCTATTTTCCTGGAACACCTTTCATGTTTCATCCATTTCTCTGGAAATTCTAGTTACATCCATTCTTTTTCCTTTTTGTAAAAACTTTACTGAGATGGAACTCATATATCACACCATTCACACATCCTTTCTTAAATTTCACTTTCTGTCTTTTCCAACAATAGCACTGCTAACGTTTCACTGTTGTATTTGTGAGTCATTCTAACAGCCTTCCTTTTTGACTACTTTAGAGAAATTGTGGCAATAGTTTCCCAATAAAAATATTCACAATTATTTCAGGTGATCTGGCTGGGCCTCAGTTTCCTCAGTTGCACAATGAGTGGTGGGACTGTATGTCCTTTTACACTCTGTGAGCTTGCTCTTGTTACTAGACCTTAAGTATGCAGTGACTGTCGTGGCCTTTAGTGGCTTGGCACAGGGCCTCTCTGCTAATTTATAATATGACAGCTTTAGGAAAATCATTACAAGTTGAAAACAAAATCCTTTAAGGTTTCTAGTTGGGAGATTAAGAATTTTGTTTTTAACCCTACAGAAATAGGAAGAGATGAGAGTCCAGGGCAGAGACTGTGTCCTGTTGGAAATATCCTGACAGACTGTCTCCTCTGTTATTAAGTCCAAGTGGTTAAGGGCAGTGCCATTTCTGTCTTTTGGACTAGTGGGACACAGTATAACAAATGCTCAGTTGAGACAGATGGTGAGTTCATGTGTGTAGTTCACCAGTAGTAGCAGTTATTGGGAGACAGAATAGGAGACAAATATAGGTCATTTCCATAAAGACAATATTTCACTAGATGTTTAGCTCACAATGTAGATGGTCTCTAAGGCTTACATGTGTTGATAAGGAGAAAGATGTTTCAAGTCGCTCATAGATGGGGAAAGATGACACGTGGAGAAGACTAACTAGGAAAATTAAATGGCTCATAGAAAATCCATCCCTCATGACTAGGAGGAATAATTAGAAGGAAACAAAATCCTATAAAGTACAAAACCCAGCAACCACCAGGACCTCTGTCTTCATTTGCCAAGAACAACATATTACTTTTACCTAGTTGTATGGCTGCAATTTTAAGATATAAATCCTTTCAGAAGTTAATTTTCATTTTGCTTGAAGCATGAACAAGACAAACCAACTTGTCACGTATGCCTACATTTCTAAAATTAGGAGAAATAGCCCTAATCCCTTCTCATAGACAGAAAATAGAAACAAGTCAAGTAGTCTACTTAGTTGGTGGGAACGGATTTTGAAAAGCAACACACACACACACACACACACACACACACACACACACACACACGCACTGTATTTCATAAGCAAAGTTCAAACTCCAGTTGAAACTTTTTGGGCTTAATAAAAGCCATAGGTGAAGGAGCGGTCCAGTATTTCTAATTCCATATTTCATGACTTCAAAACTCATCTACTTTTCTTTTTGTTTCTAAGCACAGTGAGATGCAAAATCAATTTTTCAAAGCCCTTCTGTGGAAAAACTTTATCTTTGGTAATTCCTGTGCAAGACATAAACTACCAAATCTCACTGAAGAAGTAGAGAATCCCAGTAGTTCCTTGTCTATTAAAGAAATTGAATTTGCAGTTAAAAACCTTCCAATAAAGGAAACTCCTGGGCTAGATGGCCTCACTGGTGATTTCTACCAAACATTTAAGGAACAAATATACTGATCCTATACAAATTCTTCCAGAAAATCGAAGATGAGGGATTAGTTTCTAACTCATTCTGTGAGTCCAGCATTATTATTACAGACCAATACTTTTCAGAGCTATAGATACAAAAATTCTTAATAAAAATTCACAAAATTGAATCTAACAATATATAGAAATGATGGTACCTTATGACCAAGTGCAGTTTATTCCAGGAATGGTAGGTTGGTTTAACATCTAAAAATTAGTCAATGTCACTCACCATATTAGCAGACCAAAAATTAAAATAAAAAACCCTATGATTACCTCAATAGATGCAGAAAAATAATTTGAGAAAATCCAGCCTCTACTGTTGATAAAAACTCAAAGCAAACTAGAAATAGAAGGGAAGTTCTTCAACCTGCTAAAAGGCATCTATGGAAAATACTACAGATATCATTATGTCTGTTGGTGGAAGCCTGAATGCTTTCCCAACTAAGACTGGGAGCAAGGCAAAGATGTCCACATTTACACTTCTATTCAACATTGTGCTAGGGGTTCTAGCCAGTGAAAAAAAGGCATCCAAATTCAAAAGGAAGTTGCAAAACAGTCCTTATTCACAGATAACATGATCTATATAAAATATAGCATGAAATCTACAAAAAGCTACTACTAGTAATAAATGACTTTAGTAATGCTGAGTGATACAAGATCAATATACAAAAATTAGTTGCAGTTCTATAAACCAGCAATAAACAACTGTAAATTGAATAAAAATGCCTTTATAACATCAATTATATGAAACAGGAATAAATCTGACAAAAGATGTGCAGTGCCTGTGCATGGCAAACTTAATTGCTGAAAAAATTAAAGAATATTTAAATAAAGGGAAAGATATCTTTATAATATCAATTTTCCCCTAATTGCTGATCTCAGTGCAATTTGAAAATGTATATGAAAATGCAAAGGACCTACCATAGCCCAAGCAACTCAGAAAAACAAAAAGCTTTAAGACTCACAGGATCTACTTCAAGATTTATTGTGAAACTACAGCAATCAAGACAGCATAAAGTTAGACAAATGTATGCATGAAACAGAATAGAGTCCATAAATAGATCCACATATATATAGTCAACTGATTTTTGACAAAGCTGCAGTGGTACTCCAGTAGAGAAAGAATAGTCTTCAACAAATAGTCTCCAACAAAGAATAGTCTGGAACAATTGGACATCCAATATGAAAAATAAACAAGATGAGGAACTTTGATCTATACTTCACACTACATACAAAAATTAGCTCGAAATGTATTTTAGATATAAAAATAAGCCTGAGACTTTAAAATTTCCAGTAGAAAAATTAGGAGAAAATATTTATCCTCTTAGATTAAGCAGAGATTTAGATACAACACCAGAAATTTGAAGTATGCAAGAAAAAAATGAAGAAATTTGACATCATCTAAATTAAAACTTCTTTTTTTGAACAATATTCTTATCAGACTGGAAAGATAAGCTCCAGACTGAGAGAAAATATTTGCATATCACAAATATCTCAGGGTCTCCAACTCCTGGGTTGCAGATCTGTCGGTGGCCTGTTAGGAACCGGGCTGCACAGCACGAGGTGAGCAGCGGGCATATGAGCACCTGAGCTCTGCCTCCTGTCAGATAAGCAGCGGCATTAGATTCTCATAGGATCGTAAATCCTATTGTAAATAGCACATGCAAGAAATCTAGATTTCATGCTCCTTATGAGAATCTAACTAATGCCTGATGATCTGAGGTGGAATAGTTTCATCCTGTAAATCCCTCACCCCACACCCCCCCGGCCCTGTCTACGGAAAAATTGTCTTCCACAAAACGAGTCCCTTCTGCCCAAAAGGTTGGGGACCGCTGACATATCTCATAAGGCAGTAATCTCCAGCTGGCCCTGAGGCTGGGGACCCCTGTCATAGAGGACTATTGATACAGGCAGCATCATGAATGAGTATCAAAATAATTATGCCAAATAAAAAGTGTAATTATGTAAAAAAGCATACATATTTTATATTTCCATTTCCATAGAATTCTAGAAAATTAAAATTTATTTATAGTGACAGAAAACAGATTTAATATGATTGCCCAAGGATGGGGGCGTGGCAGAGAGGAGTGAGAGGGGGGATTACAAAGGAACATAAGGGAACTTTTGCTGATAATGGACATGCTCATTATCTTGATTGTGATGATGCTTTCATGCTTGCACATATTTGTCTAAACTTATTAAACTGTACACTTTAAATATGTTCAGTTTACTATAAGTCAGTTGTATCTCAGTAACACTGTTAAAAGATCACAACAAAGGGACTCAGAAGTCAATCTGAAAAGGCTCCCACTGCCCAAATAAGTGATGACCTGAACGTCAATAATGATAACTGCATTGAATGAAATTTGTAAAATATTCAGAACTTCATGAGTCCATAATGGTACCCTACACACAAAAAAACCCTCACAGGTCACTTTTGGAAGATGCTAGGGAAATAATTATTTTTTAAATTGGTTAACAAAAGGATAGTGGAATCAAGCATTCATCCTGCCTTTCCTAAATGAACTATAACTCAGAATAACCATAAAAATTAATAAAGGGATATTTGTCCTAAATGAAGTATTCAGGTACTGTATGCATAAGAAAAGACAGAATTATAGAATCAAAATTTGCAACTCCCAATGAAGTAGCGGACTGGGGTAATGAAAGAACAAGAGCTGCCAGGATTTCAGAAAGATCAAGCAGACATTGCAGACATTTTGTACATCAATAATGATGGAAGAATAAAGCACTATCTGATTAAATAGTTTTGCAGAAAGAGAGGAAGGGGAAGAGGGGGAGGAAGAGGGAGAGGGAATGGGGGAGAGAAGGAGGGGGGCAGAGAAGAAGAGGGGGAGGAAGAGAGAGAAAAAAATGGAATATAATCAAATCTCTAGAACTACCAACATTTTACAGTACTTTATAGTAAATACAGAACAGCAACCAACAAATCAAAACTATGGAAAACTTACAGGACAAAATAATCCAGTTTTTGTCAACAAAAGATTTCAGGGAGAAAAAAGAGAGATTGAGAAGCTACAGATTAAAACCATTATGAACAACAGTATGGAGATGCCTCAAAAAATTAGAACTATTACATGATCCAGCAATTCCAATACTGGATATATACCCAAAGGAAATGAAATCATGTTGAAGAGATATCTGTGATCCAAGATTTATTGCAGCACTATTCACAATAGCCAAGATATGAAGTAAACCTAAGTGTCCATCATTGGATGAATGGATAAATAAAATGTGGTACATATACACATGGTGAAATGCTACTCAGCCATGAGAAAGAACAAAATCTTCTCATTTGCAACAACATGGATACACCTAGACAATATTATGTTAAGTGAGATAAGTCAAACACAGAACAAATACCACATGATCTCATATGTGGAATCTAAAAGAAGTTGATCTCACAAAAGTAGAGAGTAAAATAACGGTTACTAGAAGCTAAGGAGAATGGGACGGTGGCTGGACATAATGGGGAGAAGTTGATTAATGGATACGAACTTATAGTTAGATAAGAGGAATAACTTCTGGTGTTCTATCACACAGTAGGGTGACTGTAGTCAAAAGTAATGTTTTGTATAGTTCAAAATAGCTAGAATAGAGGAATTTGAACAATCTTTTCACAAAGAAACGATAGTGTTTGAGGTGATAGATACGTTAGTTACCATGATTTGATCATTACACAATTTATATATGTATGGAAACATCCCACTCTACCCTATAAGTATGTGCAATTATGAGTCAAATAAAAACAAAATAAAACTTAAAAAATAAAGTGACTTAAGAGACTTGTCATCCAATCATAATATAGGGACTTTATTTGGGTACTCAAATGTAAGGAAGCAAATCCTTTACAAAACAATGGGGAAGGCAAGGTGTGGTGGCTCACGCTTGTAATCCCAGCACTTTGCGAGGCCAGGGTGGGTGGATCACCTGAGGTCAAGAGTTTGAGACAAGCCTGACCAACATGGTGAAACCATGCCTCTACTAAAAATGCAAAAATTAGCCGGGTGTGATGGGGCACACCTGTGATCCCAGTTACTCTGGAGGCTGAGGCAGGAGAATCGCCTGAACCTAGGAGGCGGAGGTTGCAGTGAGCTGAGATCGGCCATTGTCTCCAGCCTAGGCAACAAAAGCAAAACTCAGTCTCAGGGGAAAAAAGTTGGGGGCATATGAACATTGTCTGGATATTTGATTATATTATACTATTGTCAATTTTGTTGTTGGTGTGATAATGGGAGTTTGGATTTTTTATAACTTGCTTTTAAGAGATACAAAATGAAATACAGAGGAAATGAGAATATTTCTGGTATTTGTTTCCCAATGATTGAGGGTGGGGAGAAGTGAGAATAGTTGAAATGAGACTGTCTATGAATTAGTAAATTTGAAGCTGAGCAATTGGTACATGGAAGGAGTTTCACAGTACTATTCTATTTTTCGTATTTGAAATTTTTCATGAAAAAAACAGTTTAGGAAAGGGATTTAAGTTTCTGAGTTGGTGAATGGATAGATTAAGGTGAATGATTGAACCTTTGTAGGAGGGGAAGGAAAAAGAGGAGTCAAAGGTGACTCTTTCAGCTTGAGAAACAGGGAGGATGGTAGTGCCATTTGCTGAGATGGGGAAGCATGGAATAGGAACAATCTGTGTGTGTGTGCATGCATGTGCATGTATAGAAAATGAGTTCAGTTTTGGACATGCTGAGTTTGAAATATCTGTGAATAGCCAGGAAAATATGTCTAAACAGATATATATATGGGCTTGGAGCTTGGAAGAGAAATTTGGTATAGAACATAGAATTATGCATGGACAAGTTTGTACAGAGAGTGAAAGTATTCTGGGAGAAAGCCTTGAGAAGCATCTACCTTAAAGATCTGTGCAGAGGATGTAGGGATCAAACTTATATGGATACAAAGCAGAATGCGACAAAGACTCTGCCACTGGGGAGCTCCAACTTTAACCAGGGATACACATTCAATTAAATTCTATAGGCCTGGTCCTGGCCCAGGCACTAGGCAAAAGACACTACATTGAAAATATTCATGTGCTGTTATGCATGGCTCTCCAAGTAGTCTATGAGCATTAATTAGTCTTATCTCTCAAAAGACTGTAAATGACTCCAGTGCAAGGGGTCAGAGAATCTTTGGGAATAAATGGAATTCACTACATTTGAAGGATATGATCCTTCCCTGACATACCCAGGGCGGGCCTTTTAGATGGGTGATGAACGAAATCTAGGTACTGATAGAGCCTGAAAACTGAGTAGGCAATCCTGGAAACCAGGAGGTGTAAGGCAGGAGACAGGTAACTGCCACCAGCCTATATATTCAATTTCTAACTTGGTCAAAATCAAGTTGTCAGAGATACAGGTGGCCTCAGCGGGAGCATCTGTGTGCCTATTTTCACTCCACAGCTATACCAAATAATTTTTCCATCCCTAGCTTGGGATTCAGAGATTAAGCCAAGTTTAGGGAGAGATGCTAACAAATCTGAGGTTTCTCATATCATCACCACTTTGTCATTACACATTGTGCACAAAGCTAAGATTCAATGAATGTTTATTGAATTAATGTATTCAATCAGTAAATTTAACCAAACAGGATAGTCTAAAATAAAGAGGGGAGTCTATTTTTACCTCTATTTTTGCAAGGTTTCTCCTTCCGAATTAAGCAAATTTCCCACTTGCAGATAAACATCCGAGTGTTCTCAGTTATCATCAGGTGTAAAGGACATCATGAAATACCCCTGGGTGCTTTTCTTGTGGCTTTATTTTCCTGCCTTGACCTACCTTTGTCAATGTGTTTTGTCATATTTTGCCACACTGTGCAAATTTCTTTGTACAGCAATCTCTTCTAAATATTCTCAGAGCCTAGCATTGTGCCTGGTACATTAGTAGGTGGTTGTATTAGATTGGGGTCTTCAGGGAAATAAAACGAAAATGATCTTTGTGTGTGTGTGTGTGTACACTCCTATGTCACTCAACAACTAGGATACATTCTGATAAATACATCCTTAGGTGATTTTGTCATTATGCAAACATCAAAGTATACTTACACAAACTTAGATGGTATAGCCTACTACACGCTAGGCTGTATTGTATAGCGTATTGCTCTTAGGCTAAAAACATGTACAGCATGTTATGGTACTGAATACTTCAGGCAATTGTAAAACGATGTTAAGTAATTGCGCATTTATATCTGAACATAAAAAGGTACAGAAAGATACAGCATTAAAATATTATGGAACCACTGTTGTAAATGCCATCCATCCTTGACCAAAACATTGTTTGTGGCACATGACTGTATTTATATTAAGGAATTAGCCCACTCAATTGTGAGAACTAGGAAATCTGAAATCTGCAGGGCAGGCTGACAGGGTAGAGACCCAGGGAAGAGATGACATTGCAGTCTAAAGTCCAAAGGCAGTCTGAAGGCAGAATTCCTACTTTAACAGGGGATCTCAGTCTTTTTCTCTTGAGGCCTTCAACTGATTGGGTAAGGCCCACCCACATTATGGAGGATAATCTGTTTTACAAAAAGTCTACTGATTTATTGATTTTTATAGATTAGGGGGTACAAATGCAGTTGTGTTACATGAATATATTGAGTAGTGGTGAAAGTCTGGGTTTTTAGTGTACCCATCACCTGAATGGTGTACACTGTACTCAATAGGTAGTATTTAATCCCTCACCCCACTTCTACACTCCAACCTTTTGGAGTCTCCAATGTCTATTATCCCTTTCTGTATGTCCATGTCTAACTCATTGTTTATCTCCCACTTATGAGTGAGAATATGTGGTTTTTGACTTTCTATTTCTGAGTTATTTCACTTAGGAAGATTGCTTCCAGTTCCATCCATGTTACTGCAAAAGACATGATTTCATTCTTTTTGTCAGTGAGTGGCATTCCATGGGTTATATACCACATTCTTTTTATTCAAGTATCCATTGATGGACATTTAGATTGATTCTATGACTTTTTGATATTGTGAATAGTGCAGTGATAAATACATGAGTACAGGTGTGTTTTTGATATAACGATGTATTTTCCTTTTGGTAGCTACCCAGTAGTGGGATTGCTGGACGCACAGTAGTGGTAGTTCTCTTTTTAGTTCTTTGAGAAATTTCCATACTGCTTTCCATATCAGTTGTACTAGTTTACTTTCCCAGCAACAGAGTATAAGCATTCTCTTTTCTCTGCATCCTCGCCAACATCTGTTGCTTCTTGCCTTTTAAATAATAGGCAGACTGCTGTAAGATGGTATCTCATTGTGGCTTTAATTTGCAATTCTGACAATTAGTGATGTTGGGCATGTTTTCATGTTTGTTGGCCACCTGTATCTCTTCTTTTGAAAATAAGTTTGTTCATGTCCTTTGCCCATTTTTAAAAGGGTTATTTGTATTTTTTTTTTTTTTTTGAGTTTACTTCCTTGTAGATTCTGGATATTAGCCCTTGGCTGGATGCATAGTTTGCAAATATTTTCTCCCATTCCACAGATTATCTTTTTACTCTGTCAATTATTTCTTTTGCTGTGCAGAAGCTTTTTAGTTACATTAAGTCCCATGTGTCTATTTTTGGTTTTGTTATGTTTGCTTTTGAGGACTTAGTCATAAATTTTTCACCTAGGCCAATGTTCAGAAGGGTTTTTCCTTGGCTTTTTTTTTTCTAGAATTTTTATAGTTTGAGATATTGCATTTAAGTCTTTAATCTATCTTGATTTAATTTTAATGTATGGTGATACATATGGGTTTAGTTTCATTCTTCTGCATATGGCTATCCAATTTTTCCAGCCTTATTTATTGGTAGAGCATCCTTTCCCCAGTGAATACTCTTGTCAGTTTTGGTCAAAGATCAGTTGATTGTAGGTATTGGCCTTCTTTCTGGTTTCTCTATTCTATTCTACTAATCTGTGTGTCTATTTTTATACTAGAACTATGCTACACCATGGGTTTTACGGCACACCAACTGGGTTTTATTCAAGGGATGCAAAGATTGTTCAATATGCAAATCAATAAATGTGATTAACCACATAAACAGAATTAAAAACAAAAGTCATATGATCATTTCAATAGATGCAGAAAAAATATTCAATAAAATCTAGAAGCCTTTCATGATAAAAACCCTCAACAAACTAGGTAGAGAAGGAATGTACCTCAAAATAATAAAAACCATACATGACAAACCCACAGCCAACATCATATTGAATAGGGAAAAATGGAAAGAATTCCCTTTAAGAATGGAAACAAGACAAGTATGCCCACTTTCACTACTCCTATTCAACACAGTACTGGAAGTCCTAGCTAAAGCACTTAGTCAATAGAAGGAAAAACAAGGCATCTAAATTGGAAAAGAGGAAGTCAAATTATCTGCATTCATTGATGATATGATCTTATATCTAAAATCCCTAACAACTCTGCCAAAAGAATCTTAGATTTGATAAATGACTTCAATAAATTTGCAAAACATAAAATCAATGTGACAAAATTAGTAGTGTTTCTATACACTAATTGCAATAAAACTAAGAACCAAGTCAACAACTCAATCCCATTTACAATAGCTACAAAACGATACCTAGGAATACACTTAACCACGGAAGTAAAAGATCTCTACAAGGAGAATTACAAAATGCTGGTGAAAAGATATTGTAGATGATACAAACAAATGGAGAAAAACCCATGCTCATAGATTGAAATAATCAATTTTGTTACAATGACCATACTTCCCAAAGCAATCTACAGATTCAATGCAATTTCTATTAAATTATAAAGGTCATTTTTTACAGAATTAGAAAAAACAATTCTAAAATGCATATGGAGCCATAAAATGTCCGGAATAGCCAAAGCAATCCTAAGCAAAAAGTATAAAGCTGGAGTTACTACATTGCCTGACTTCAAATTATACTGCAAAGTCTCCTGATACAAATGTTCATCACATCTTAAAAATGTCTTTACAATAACACCTAGACTAGCATTTAACCAAACATCTGGTCACCATAGCCTAGCCAAGTTGACACATAAAATTACCCACCACAGTGGTTATAAACTAGAACTGTAAGCACCTGTGGACCACCTGAATTTGCATATTAACTTCTGAACATTAAGTAGTGAATACAGTGGGCACACAGACATTAGGGAATGCCAGGCCGTTAGTTCATTTCTAACTACACAAAACAGTTTTTCAATAAGGCTGGTGAAACATGAAGTGAAAATAATTATGGATTGAATTTATTTTCAGATTTTCTCCAATCATTTAATTATTGTTAACTGATGAACTATTACATTATTCAGCTGTTAGAGGCAATAAAGTAACATGAGATGGCATTCCTGGAACTGGTTTCCAGTCTCTGCTTTATTATTATAATAACTGGCTGAGTGACCTTGGACAACTCACTTTACCTTTCTTGGTTTCTGCTTCACCAATAGCAAAAGAAAATCTCAGAAGTTCTTTAAAGTAAGTGTGTGGTATAGTAAATTGAAGTTTTCAGAAAGATCTGGGTTCAAATCTTGCTTCTGACACTTGCTAGTTCTGAGCAAGTTACTTCTGAGCCCCAGTTTCTGCAGTTCCAAAATGGGAATAAGGATATTTACCTCACAACAGGGTTGTTATGATCAAATAAGACAAACTGAATGCACAGAGTATCACAGATGTTACCTCCTTTTACCGCCATTTTTCCTTTCAGCTCAATACTATATGAAAGTGTTCTGTGCAGATGGAAAGCTAATTCCTCTTAGAAAAATGTAACTACCAACAGAGAGTAATCATAAGCAGGATACTCAAAGGATACATTTGAGATTATAGAGTTTTGAGCAGCTTTTGTTATGGTATAATTTCATTTCATTTGGAAAAACTCTTTATGACCATTTGATATTCTTTCAGGTCTTGCTAAAGCCTTTGGCTCTTTAACTCCTATGGGCCACTTTGATGGCTTGTGGTGTGTGGGAAAATAAGGAAGGTCAAAGTCATTGGTATCTCTGTAGCACCAGACTGAAGATTGAGTGCTTGCTGTGTGCCTAGCACTAATGCTTGCATTATCCCATTTAATTTTCACAAAAAGTCACAAAGGTGGATACTACTATTCATATTCTGGGTTTACAATGAGGAAACTGAGGCTTAGATGGATGAGGTAACTTTCCCAATATTACACAGCTAATAAACGCTGAATTTTCATTCATTCCCATGTCTATTTTTATTCAAACGTATTTTTCTTAACTACTAAATTGCATTGCCTTTTCCTAGAAAGTGTCTGTTTTATAAAAGACACACAAGCCTTTGAGATTTTATAGAAATGTTTTCACTTGAATAATTTGTGTGTACAGTACATGGAAGTATGTATGTATATATGTATGTGTGTAAATATATACCAAAACACACGCACATATATATACATACATATATGCACAATTCTAACAATTTAAAATTTGGGGATTAAGAAACCAAGGTAGGTAATTATTCTGGAAATACAGAGCACTTCCAGAGCTCTACAAGGTGGGGGTGAAGAGGTATGTAGCAAAATAAATAAGAGGATCATGCCTCTACTTGTCTGTGATGTTGACTATACGTAACATTTTGAATGAGACTACTACAGGATATTCCTAGTAGCTGCCAGGTATCTAGTGCTTAATATATGTCAGGCACTGTGTTGAGACTTTATATGCATCATGACATGTAATCCGCAAAATAACTCTATACAGCAGATGAGAGAAATGAGGCTGAGTGAGACGTTTTATCACTTGCTCAAGTTCAGCCAACTAGCAAGTAGCAAAGCTGGGATTCAACTCAAACTTTACAGCCCTGTTTTTAACTAATATGACAGATTTACATTAAAAGCCTGGAAGTTCCTCAATAAATTAAACATAGAATTGCCATATGACTCAGCAATTGCATTGCTAGATATGTACCCAAAAGAATTGAAAACAAGTGTCCGAACAAAATCTTCTACACCAATGTTCATAGCAGCTCTATCCACAATAGTCAAAAGGTGGGAACAACCCAACTGTCTATCAACAGATAAATGAATAAACAAAATGTGGTATATCCATACAATGGAATTCAGCCATAAATACAATTCAGCCGTAAAAAGAAATGAAATTCTGATACATATTACGACACAGATGAATGTCAAAAAGGTTATGCTAAATTAAAGAAGCCAGACACAAAAGGCCATATATTCTATGATTTCATTTATATGAAATATTCAGAATGAGTAAATCCTATGGAGACATAAGATTAGTGGTTGTCAGGGTCTGGGGAGAGAGGTTAATGAGGAGTAGTTGCTTAATGGGTACAGGGTTCCCCTTTGAGGTGGTGAAAAAGTTCTGGAACCAGATAGTGGTGATGGTTGCACAATATCGTGAATGTACTTTATGCCACGAATTGTACTTTTTAAATGGTTAAAATGGTAAAATTTATATTATGTATATCTTACCACAATAAAAATCAATCAATTGATCAATCGATTAATCAATCCATTGGTCCCTGATTTTTTTTATGCCTAACTATGGGTTTTGCTCCTTTAAAGCATGTATGCATATCTCCACTCACAGTTAAAGACATTGCACTGTTGCAATCAAACACATAAGCAGAGCTTTGTTTGGTCTGGCCCTAGAATTGGTTATACCTTTGTAACTATTTAATACTCCGGGCTCATTTCCCTTCTCTCTACCCTAACTCCTACTTTTCCTTCCTTGTTCCTCCTTGGTCCTGGAGTCTCCTGTCCCTTTCCTACCAACTTAAATTTTACCCATCCTTCACAGTCCGCTCATCCATGAAGACTTTCCTGATTATGTCTTCTCCTCTGCCTCTAGTCAAGAAACCCAGAATGACTGAGGTAGGCCCACTTTATTTTAAAATTAGCATTAAAAGTTAACATTACACAACTATTTCTAAAACAACACTGGTTCTCAGAGCAGTGTCCTTTCTATTAACACCTCAGTGTCTTGCACAACATTTAGAGTTGTCACATGAATTGGTGTATTATTTTACATGTGTATATATGTTCTGAGGTGGTTTTTGTCAGGTAGCCTCATTTCTCTGGTAAGACACTCACTCCTGGTAATTATTATTCCTTACACTTCTTTGAATCACCTACCATGTGTTGGTACATAATAGATGCCCAATAAACATTTATGATGAGAGATCTACAAATTTCCACGATTGACCTCAAAACTATTGCTGACATGTAAAACAGGACAGTATAACCCATCACTCCATCAGAAAGGAAACATCTGTTTATTCTACTGTATTTTCAGTTTCTACCAAATTAAAATCAGATGAGTTCTTGCTTGTGAAGCAAGGAACAGACAGACACCTTCCAAGAAGAAGCAAGAACATAGGCTCTGAATCAAAACAGACATGGGAGTAAATTCCAATTCAGTATTTATTAGCTGTGTAATCTTGGGCAAGTTACCTCACCCCTCTGAACCTCAGTTTCCTCAACTGGTAAACATGGGGATATGAATAATAGTATGTAGCTTTGTTGGTTTGTTGTGAATAGTCAATGAGATAATGCAAACATTAATGCTAGGTGCATAAGCACTTAATACATGTTAGTATTTATGATTATCCATTACTTTTTCAAATCTTCCTAAGGAAAGAGTTTATTCCTAGTCCTAGGACTTATGGAACATTCAACCTAGTTGTTTTTAGTATGGTAGGTTCAACCATTGGGTCCTAAATGGTGGTATCAGGACACAAAGATATAGATAATGAGGCTCAATAATCAATTCCAGGAAAATGTAGGCTGATGTCACGATACCGTAATTATGACCTAAGAAGTCCAATTAGCTGGGCCAACAAGATTTTTTTTTTCTTTTTTGGAATAATGGCAGTGTTCCTAACCCTGAGAACAAAAGTGAGACTTGAAAGAGGTGTTAGTTTGCATCCTGGCCAATGAACCAGGGATCTGCTGGTGGCTTTCCAGCTGATAATAGAGAAATCACTGGGCAGGAATGAGATGGCATTCCCAGTGTTTAACCATAAGAATAAGCCTTTTAATTCTCTAAGCCCTTTGGGTCTCTTGAACACATGGTTATTCATCAATTTTCTTCAAACATCTGATTGCCCATGCATGCCAAGATAGCTACCCATATTTCAGTAGACTGGTTTGTGCCTGGGCACAGGGATTTGAGGTCAAAAGAGTGAAGTTATATGAGATGGGAAAAAGTAAAGAAGTCAGAACAAGAAATAGTCTCGGGAATGAAGACATGTAATCTTTGTAAAGAATTAGCAATGCACACACATAGTTCGCTCAGGCTGGACTTGCTCAGGAATCCAAACCTCTATCAGTATTGCTTGTGTTGTAGTGAAGCGAGCATCGGAAGTCAACACCAAGACAAAAGTACGCCAAACCGCAGGGTCTTTATTGCCGGTGGCCACGGAGGACTTGCGTCTCTCCAACCCGTGGCCCCGAAAGGAGGGTGTCAAGACCTTTTATACCCGTACAACCACCTTGGGAGTGAGGGTGAGGGGCGGGGGTTGGGGTGAGGGGCTTCAGACATTCTGAGGGCTAGTAGATTCTGTAAATCACCTCCTGGGCGGAGATGAGGGTGAGGGGCTCCGGAGAGGACCGGGGGACTTTTGACATTCTGATTGTTACTTAAGCGGTTCACAAAAGTCAAGATAAGCATTTGTTTACACATTGTCTGGGTAGGGTGGAAATTACAAGTCGCTGGGACCAAGATGGCCTGGGTTTGGACTGCTTGCCTGTCACATTACAGGCTACAGAGAGCAGTTTAAACAGAAAGCCAGGTATGGTTGAGGTATGCAGTTTTATGGGGCTTTT